>PVJI01033584.1:0-11143 GCA_004026765.1 Micronycteris hirsuta
TTATTTTAAGCAATATTTATCTGGATTTCTAGGAATTCTGAGGTAAAGGTGCCTCCCTCCTCCCCCATGGAAGTATCTTTACTATTTTTTACTTTACAAATCGTACATGCTTCTTGTGAAAATGCAAGTGGCCAACATAAACATAAAAGAAATACATAGAAGGATGTGTAGTTGCTCTTAGAACCATCTGGAATGCTGAAGGCCTGGCTGCAGACGTGGGCTATCCCCTGTGCCGAGGGCCCTGCAGCTGCCTGTGCACCTGCCCTGTCAGGTGAGGCTCTGGGAACGTCGGTGTGTCTGCTGAGTGTGGTGCAGTTAGGGGCAGGCTCTTGGGACTGCCAGGTGACAGCTTCTAGTCTTGTGGTTTAAATGCCATTGTGTGCTCCTGATTTCCTAGTTCCGGTCCCCAGCTGGGCCTTATCCCGAATGGCAGGCCTGTGTAGCCTGTACCTGATATCTGATACACTCGCCCTGAGCTGAGCTTCCGACAGCCGCACAACCCTGCTCCCTGCGGCCTGGCCCACGGGCACCTGCACCCTTGGTCCTCAGGCCGGAGCACGTGGGACTCACCCCAGCCCCAGTCTTTCTCCTGCTGTCTGTGGGAACCCGGCCATCTCACCGTCCTCTCCAGCTCCCCCACAGGGTGCCTCCGGGGAGCCCTCGCCCCTTGTTTTCATCTCTTGGACCTCAGAGTCCTAGGCAAGTGGTCAGTGCTCAGTGAGTGCTGTTTGAAGGAACGACGTTTGTTTCAATGGTCTCTGGGTGTTTAACACAGTCCTCACCTTGTAAAATGTCGATTCCCTTCATTGTAAGACCAAGGACTGTTGCCTGCGTGGATTCAAACATGAACGTCCAGTCTTCGCTCTGGGACGGGGCTGTGTGCACCCTCAGTAACTGTGTGGGGCTCTGCTGGTCCCTGTGGCCTCTCGCCCTGGTGGCTGGTCGGGGTGGGGTGGCTGCGATGGCTGCTGGTGGCGTCCTCGGTGCAGGGCTTTCTGCCTCCACCGCACTGCAAGCAGTGGGGTCCCCGCTCACCCCAAGGCGGCACTGACTCCCTTGCAGCTGAGTACTTGGCGGAGACGCCTGCCCGACAGGCCCGTGTTTCTGGTCCAGCCGTGCTGCCCTAGCACCTGTCGGGCCCATGGGGACCCCGAGGTGCGTGCGTTTGGCGGGTTCCTCCGGCGTCCAGCCGTCGGTTTTACTTTGCCCGGTTGCCTTGGTAGCAGCTGCCACTGTCATCTCCTTTATCCCGCCTTTACTGTAGGTCCTCGGCCTTTCCGTTCCTGAGGCCGCAGGGTGTGCTGTGGTTGAAGAACACAATTTCCTGTTTTAGTACATGATTTTGGGATGTAGCATGTGCTGTAAAGACCGCGGCATGGCCTTCGGAGGCTGTTTCGATGTCTGAAGTTTGGGAATGTGAAAAGTGTGTTTTCTTTTTGTAGTAAGTAAAGTAAGGGCTGAAGAGAAGGAGAAGAGAGAGGAGGACTCAGAAAGAGACGAAGACAGAGAAAGAAGATACCGGGAAAGGAAGGTAGGTGGACTGGGCCCAGACGCCGTGGGGCAGGTGCCACGGTGCTGTTGGAGGCGCTGTGGAAGTTTCTAGTCGAGTCTCCGGGCCTGAGAAGACACCCGGGGTGCGCCCTGCATTCCTTTCCTTGGGGTCACTTCTGGAAGGGAGCAAGCTGGATCAGAGTAAATGTAGCCGTCCCCCTTCGCCTCACTTGAAGGCTGCAGTTATTTATGTCCTCGGGGTGCCATCCGGTGTCTCAGCAGCCGTGTCCCGGGCGGCGGTGTGACTCGGGAGGACGGTCGGGCGTGGTGGGTGCAGGTCCGTGGCAGGCGCACCCTCCTGTACTCGGGTGTCAGACGCACACGGCGACGCTGTCCCTGCCTGGGTGCATCTGCGCCCTTTCTGGCAGAGTCTTCCATTTAAGGGCACTTTAAAAGTGAGCTCTGCTCGCCATTGTGTCACTGCTTTTTTTAAAGATGTTATTTATTTACTTTTAGAAAGAGGAGAAGGCAGGGAGAAAGAGAAGGCAAGAAACATCGATGTGAGACAGAAACATCAATCAGTTGCCTCTTGTACATGCCCTGACTGGGAATCGAACCAGTGACCTTGCGTTTTATGGGACAATGACCGACCCAATGAGTCACACTGATCAGGGTATCTCTGTGTGTTTTGAATTTTACTTGTGGAATCTCTACATTTCAAGTTTAAAAGTATGAAGTGACTGAGGTGTGGAGCCCCTTCACACCAGTGTTTTCTTCACCTACAGTTTGTTCTGGGTCCTGACAGTTTTTTTAAGGACTTAATCTCTAATCCCCATTGAACTTATTCTGGCAGCAGGCAAGCAATAGACTGAACCGAGGAGTTTGGTCAGGGGCTTGTCGGCATGTTTTCTTGGGAAGAGTATCCTGCAGAGACGAGCAAGGTGGGGGCATGGGGACATCGGGGTCCACGGGAAGAGAGGAGTACCGGGAATGGAGATCGCAGGGGTGGGCTGTGTGGTCAGAACCCTTGACTGGGGAACAAGTGACCCGAGAGCACCGCTTGGCGTGGAGGTTTGGTTTTGGGTTCCGTGGGAAAGTGTTGATGGTGCTCCCCGAGCCTGGAGTTTGAGCCCAGACACCACACACGGCAGCCTCACCTGCACCCCAGCAGCCACCACCTTGAGATGGTGGTCACGTTATCACTGAGCATCCATGGTGGTCTGGGGCGCAGGGAGGCCTAAACCAGGGCGCCTGGTCTTAAGAGTGTCCTTGTGTGCGGGGCGCAGACGTGTGAACTGCCACAGAGACAGCCCGTGGGGCACCTGTGGAGAGTGCCCCAGGAGGGCCTGAGTGTAGGGGCCACCCGGGATGCCTGGGTGTTGGGGGGCAGGGTGACCAGAGCGACAAGAACAGGCTGTGAGGGAGGCTGGACTGTGCAGGGCGAGGGCGGAGGGCTGCAGGGTTGTGCTGTCCTGTGAGGGGGCGGCTGGCAGAGCGGCAGACTTTTCCTCTGGAGCGTGTGTGTGGGAAGGTCCCTGCAGCAAGAGGGGGCGGGGGCGGGGGCGGGCGGGGAACAGCGGGGGCCGGCCTGCCCGTCTTTGTGGCGGTGTGCACGGAAGACGGCGTGTGCGCCCTACGTGCTCACGCGCTTCCCGCGTGCCCTTCGCAGCTGCAGTACGGCGACAGCAAGGACAACCCCCTCAAGTACTGGCTTTACAAAGAGGAGGCGGGGAGAAGGCACCGGAAGCACAGAGAGCCCGACCGAGGCAAGAAGCACGGAGAAAAAGGCAGCACCAGGGAGAAAAGGGAGAGGCACTCGAAAGAAAAAGGCAGCTCGCTCCCCGAAAGGGAGCGGGACACCGGGCACAAAGAGCAACGCCATGAAGAAGGCCTTCACCTGGGCGACGAGAGGCACCACGGTCGAGTGGACAGAAGAGAGAGGTCGTCCAAAGAGGAGCGCAGGAAGCGGGAGCCCAAGGTGCGTGTCTGGTGCTCCGCACGGCCCTAGAGCAGGAGGCCCCTCTGAGTGCAGCCGGGGAGCGAGCCTTGGGGGCTGAGAGTCCCTCGTCCCCTCGTAAGACGTGGTCACGCCCATGTTGTGTGATCAGTAGAGATTCCTGACCTCGGACGTGGGGAGCACGTATTCTAACACATATTCAGAAATCTATCATAAAAGTTTGAAACGATGAAACAAAGTAACATTGAAGAGGAAGCTGGTACTTTTTGAAGTGGAAACAAAGTGAATAATTTAGAAAACGTTTCCACCAGGGTTGGTAGTCGAAGTTTGCCAGCAGAACAGAAAAGAACACACACAGTATTGGTCACAGCGGGTCCAGTCTTCCTCCCGTGTGTGTTAGCATGATTTCCGTGGCTGCTTCGTGCTGTCCTGTGTTCCCTGTAGCGTGTTTTGTTTCATGTCCACGCTTTAGCTGCGGGGACCCCAGACACCAGGGTGGGTGCGACTCCATGCTCCATCCAAGACAACGCAGAACGTCCCCAGGGTCGGGGCAAGGGCCTCAGGGTGCCCTGCTCATCCAGTGACCTTCCTCTGCAAACACGGGCATGCATTTGTCCCGGGAAAGTCTTCCAACGGCATCGTTCACAGTTACGAGTGGCCATTGTTGCAGATGCTGTAGACACAGCTGTGAGCAGAACAGGTTTACTCTCTGTGGTGCTGCTGTTGTTTGGAGAAGCCACACGGTAGAGAGATGAACCAGCGAGTAGGTACCGCCCCGTCAGGAGTGGTTGTCGAGCGTCATGTAGTGGATGTTTTCCTTGGCCTTGACTTCCAGGTACTGAAATACACTTTGCAGCTTTGTTAGTGAGCTAGCCTGGTGGTTGACAGAATTGTTCCCGAGGCGACTGTGACGTGTAGGGTGCCTCCTACCGGGACTGCAGGCGTGGAGCAGGGCTGCGCCTGGCTGCAGCCTGGGGCTGCCTGTCACTCCGTGCAGGACTCGGACTGTGTGACGCCCCCCCACCCGACCCCGTCTGCCTCTTCCAGTCCCGGTTGGAGGGTGAGGGTGTCAGTCAGCAGAGCCTTTGACAGCAGCCACCTAAAGGGATGGCCTCAGCAGAAGCGTCAGCGACCTCCCGCCCCTGCTGAGGGTGGGGTCCTGCTCCCTCTGCCCCAGGGCTGGCCCTGTCATTGTCTCTGTGAGCCTCTGCGTACAGCCCTGGACATTCCCGGCCCACACGTCCTGGAAGCAGGGCCCTGAGCACAGGCGCCAGCCGCCCACGTGCTGTGTCATCGCCAGCCCCCGCTGCATGCGTCCCCCTGCCTTGCCCCTGGGCCCAGGTGCCTCCAGCGCACAGCCTGGGGTCATCGCTTCTCCTGCCGGCGCCACTGAGTCCATTCTGGGTCCACTCCCATCCCTGTTACAGACCGAGGCCAGACTGTCCCTCCCGTTACCTACACTTTCAGAGAAGATTCCCACGCAGGAGGAATAAAGTTACCCATGGCCCCGACTCCGAGACGACCCCCGGGTGGTGCGTGCTTGGGCTCGCAGCCCCTGGGGTCCGTAAGCAGCCTCTCTGGAGTGCGGCCTCGGAGCCAGGCTGTTGTTTCCTTCGGATTCTGGAACTGCTTTCTAATGCAGGGACAGTTCACAGCCCCCTGGTATTCTGTCGTGTGGTCCTAACCCTGGTTACTTAATAAGTAACCAACTGTCGAACATGCAGTCACTGATTTTTTGGGATGTTTTAAATTATTCTCTGATAAACACAGTGAAAATCTTAACATACATCTTTGATTGTTTTCTAGAAGTAACTTCCTAGAAGTAAACTTACAGGTCAGAGAAAGTCTCTGGATACTGTCAGCTCACATCAGGGCTGTGGGTGCGCGTGGTGCATGGCCCTCAGACTGGGGGCTCAGTCCCCGTTTGCCGCCCCCGCACTGTTCCTGGTGGACGCCAGGCCCCAAGGGGGCTGCGCCCTCCAGGTCTCTCTCCGTAACCGGCCCCACCCCCCGCATCGCACTTCCTGCCAGCGTCTCCTCAACCCACGATGCATGTCCGTTGACACGTTCTAATGCTTTTTATTTTAAAACTTCATTAACGTAAGAGAATGTTAACTCTTTTCTATGGGTGCATAGGTCTGTGAAACAGCCACACCCCAAATCTGTGTGGAAGTTTAATTTTGAGCAGTGTGAGGAGCTAGTCCTACTCACCTGAAAAGAATGTTAAATTGATAAGTAGCACTTTTATTTACTGAGCTAATACGTGATCACTGTTTAGTACATATACCTTTATTCATCCCCTTCCATAATCATCTAATTTACTAAAAATACCAATAACAGTTATGAGATGCCTGTGGTGTAGTTTGTTGTTCAGTTTTGAGCCCGTGCTTATTTTACAGAGCTTATTAATTATGGTTCCTTCATTAGGATTTACTGATTAGTGGTTGCGGGTTTTTTCTCTTACAGAACGGTGAACACAGAAACCGAGGTGGAGGTTCAAAGAGAGACGGGACTGGCGGCCAGTAAGGACACACGTTCTCTGGTTGATTCCCGCGTGTCGCATGCAGAATGCTTTAAGCCAGTTTTCACCGGGCCTAGCAATAGCCAGTGAACAGCAGCGAGTGGAGGCTGCGCTTCACTGCTGCTCCCCACAGCCCTGCAGCGCGTCTCCAGTGCCCCAGGGGTGTCGGCCCGTTTTATGCTTGCTCACACGAAACTAGAAAATCAGAAGTCACTTTGGGAATGCCCGTCTCCGCGAGGCGGACCAGCCCGGGAGCGTGGAGCGTCTGCAGGGGTCTGTGGGTCACGCGTGTTCGCTGAACACGTGCTTGCCCGCCAGCCCCCAGCCCCCAGCCCCCGGCCTGCGGGAGCAGGGAGGCCCCTCGGGAGTTGGAGCGAGGGTGCAGGCACCCGCCTGTGGGGAGCGCCTGTCTGCCTTTCTCTGGGAAGTTGGGGGCCCTTCAGGGCCTGTTCTTCACCAAAATATACCTACTTTGTGTGGGTTTTGTGAAAGTTACAGAGTAGAGTTTGTGTGTAAACTCTCTTGTATGTAAGCTCTAGATTTTAATTTGTTCTTTATGGCAGCCATATTTGGTCATTCTTTTTCACTGACTAGGAAAACTCAGGCTAAATGCCTTGCTCGAATTCTTACAACTTTGAGCAAAGCTAGCACTTAGCCCCGGGGGCCGGGGCCCAACCCCAGCCTTTGCGCACTGCTGACGTGCCGGAATGCGAGGGAAGCCGCTCCGCTCCGCGTCCTAGGCCTCGTGCTGCGCTGGACGGCTGAGGGCGTGCTTCCAGCCGTGGAGAGTCAGCCTGAAATTTTGAAAGCCTTGCTTATAGGGCCCAGCTAACACAGAGCGTATGATTAAAAAAATAGCACATTTTAAGATAAATCTTCCTTTTAGAAATGCAAATATTATACTAAGCATAAAATAACATTTCGGATTGATAATAAAGTTGAGGGAATTTTCTGACTCTGATAAGGATGCAGATTCGTGCCCACGTTTGTGAAAACACAGATTCTCCCCCCACTGGAGGCGCTTTGTGTCCTGGATCAGAGACAGCGAAGCGCGAGAAGACCTGAGTGTCCGCAGCTCGCCGAGAGCACTGTGGGGGTCTGCCACTCACAGCAGCTTACTCTTGCCAGATATGCTGAGTCTGCACTGGCATGTGAAATGTTTTGTTTCTGAAGGCTTTATTTAATGTAAATTTTGGTTTTGACCGTATTTTCTTTCCAGGCATGCAGAGAGCGTGGTGAGGAATAGTGGGAGAGAGAAGGACGTTAGAAGGAAGGTAAGAACTTCACGTTGCTCCCCCTGGGCAGGAAGGCTGGCCGGGCCCCCCATTTGCCTGGGACAGGCCTCGTTTGCAGACGGCTTGGCGGGGGGCTGGGGTTCCAGGAGGCGCAGAGGAGACGCTCTGGACTCAGAGAGACTGAGTAGGAAGATGGACCGGAAGCCATCAAACAGCAGCTGTCCCAGAGCTCGAGCGGCCGTGCCGGTGGGACGCTGCGTAATGATGCGTTTGCTCCCAGGAAGGGGTGACGGTTACAAACGAACGTGTGTCTGACCAAAGAGCCCAAAGCGCAGGAAGCAGGGCTGACAGCCGGACCCGGAGGAACGGGATGCCGTGTGCGTCGAGGCTGCAGCACCCTCTGCCCCTCACGGGCAGCGCTGCAGCGTTCTGCTGTGGCCCAGGCAGCCCAGGCAGCCCTGGCGAAAGGGGCCATTGCGGGAAGGTGGGAATCGCTGAAATGGCCTTGGGAAGAAGTAGAAAGTCTGAGCAGACCTGTGGTGGGGGAGAAACCGCATCAGTGTGGAAAATCTTCCCGGAGAGAAGCCCAGGCCGGGCAACCTTGCGGCAGGGCCACCTGACGTGTGACCTGCTCTGAGCTGCGAGGCGGAGAAGCGGTCCCGTGTGACCCTGGTGTCAGACAGGCGTGTCAGTTCTCGGCGCCGGCATGCGTCTGTGCGCAGTGAGAAATGGGAGAGCCGCCCCGTCCCCAGGCCCCGTGTTGGTGGGAGCTCCCGCTTGTCACCAGAGTGGTCGTTGCCGTGACTGTTTGGAACCATGCAGTGTGGGGCACTGGGGTCTTGTCACCGAGCCCTTTTCTAGTTTTTTTTTCTGCGTTATGAGTAATGTGGCGGATTTTGGCCTCTTATATCTGAAGGAGAATTTTTCTCCTCGATAGTTCTCTGAATCCCGTGACCCTATAACATTTGTGCCATCTTTTTACGTGTCTTTTCATTTCGCACACGTACATACATACGGTTTCACATAATTCAGTTCGTCCAGCGTGTGTGGTTTTGGTGTGCGCTCTGGGGATGGTTGGGCCACTCACTGTCCAGCTGCAGCCACACCGAAGGGGAGAGTTGGCTGCACCCCCGTTTCTTCCTGTGTAATCTTTTCCTCGCACGCCGGTATGTGGAGGGGTTGGGGACACCTTTCTGTTTCACCCCCGCACCCAATGCCGCAGGCGGTCATCGTGGGAACCCCATTTCTAACGACACAGACGCCTCCTCACACTTTCTGTGGGTGGAATTGCTGAAGTGGGGTCATGGGGTGAAAATACATGGTTTTTAACGTGTTCCTCATGCCTCCTGACTTCTCGTAAGCCCAGATTAGCACTGTTCCCTGGGGTGTGAGCCACATTTAATATGAAGTTTTCTGGCAGTCATGTTATAAACTAAAACGAAAACAAAAATCATTTTAACTACACATTATGTGATCCACCATTTCATCAGCATCATATAATCACCAGAAGACATTATCAGTGAGACGTTTTACATTAATTTTTTTTAACCGAAGGAGCAAAATAAAGTGACCAGGAGTGGCTTGGGGCTATCGGACCCCTTGCTCCGGCCACGGTGAGGCGGCAGGTTCCGCAGCGTCAGCACGGAGCCCTCTGGGGTCAGTTCTTCGCGTGTGGAGGGCCCGCAGCACGGCGGCTGCGCTCTCCAGCTGTAGGAAGCTCCTCGTTTCCCTCGTGGTGGCTCCCCGCACTCGCCCCAGTCTTACAAGGTGACATCGCAGAGTGAGCAGGGGCAGCGTCACACCCCCTCACTGGCCCTAGGCAGTGGGTGCCATTGTCTCCCCGTTTCCGAGTGGAGAGGTGGAGGCACAGAGTCGCCCATCAGTGCAGGTCAGAGCCAGGCCCTGCGCCCCTCCAGGGAGGACGGCAGCGCGGGGTGGGCTGTGGATGCCCCGCAGACCCCCCTCAGCTGCTGACCCGCCGTGCTCTGTCCCCGGCACAGCAGCGATGCGGGTCCCTCCGCATGGAGGCTGGCTGTGAGGCCGGGCAGTGAGGACACTGTGGTAAGGGTCCATCCCGTGTGGACACACGCCCCACACATGTTTGTTCACTGCCACGGCTCTGTCACAGCCTGTCAGACTGAAGGGGGATGGTCGGAACGTGACGTCTGTGCTCACACTGGGCTGAGTCCTTCACCGTGTCACTGGCGGCCTTTGCTTCAGGGCTGGAGGGGAGACGGGCTCCCTGAGCCGGGACTTTCCTCTGCATGGACGAGTTGCGGGGTTGGGGCGCTCTGCATGGTACTCAGGTTGAACGAGTAGCCTGGTTACCCCTCCTCGTTCTGCATTTAAATTCAGAAGTTTGGGGAGAGGGGAAGAAAGTGAACACAGATGCAGGAAAAGACAGGACTTGGGCCACTGTTGGGGAGACATGTTCCAGGTCCCAGATCATTTGGGGAAGGTGGGCGACCCCAGGGATTGAGGCCGTGCTGTGGCTGTTCTTTCCAGAACCGATGCGGAAGCACAAGGAGCCTGCTCGCGGCCACCCCGGCAGCTGGCCGAGCGCCTGCGATGGCCCCACCCTGTCGCATCCCAGCTGGCCCTCGCTGTGCTGAGAAGTGAGGTGTCTCCTGTCTGGCTGGGGCGTAGAGCCCAGCGTGCTGTGGGGTGCTGTGTGTTTGCCGAGGGGCCGGGCCGGCGGACATGGAGCGGTCACTGGGGCCGTGCTGGGGCTGGGACCCTGCGCAGCGGCGGCTCTGGTTTCCCCCAGCAGTCGGCAGGTGTCTGACGTGCTTGTGCTGCAAATGCAGTGAGCATCCTCGCCGTAGCGCCGCAGCCGCATGCTAGGACCTTCCTGCGGGGCAGTTTTTCCAAGAAAGTATTTCCCCATTCGGAATAACTCCCCCAACCCCCAGGTGATGAGGTAACCCTGGTAACCCCTTGATCGCCCTTGATACCCACAGGGCGACCTGTGCAGCTCCCCAGGCCCCCGGAGCACCTCCCACTGCAGGACTTGGGGATCCCTGGTGCATCCCCAGACTGCAGGCGGCGGCGGGGGAGTGGAGGCCGCCTGGCGTGTCCCGATGGGACTGGTACATGTGCGTGTGCGTGTGTGTGCCCCGGCCGTGCAGACACGGGGGTGCTCAGGGGCAGGTCACTGACCAGGGAGAGGCAGTGCCTGAGTGTGGCGCTCACTCGTGTGACAGCTTTTCTCTGTGGCCGTCAGAATTAGAGAAGTTTCTCAGAAGGGGTGTTTACTAAACTGTTTCCTCTTTTCGGCCATACCTATAAGTTAGCAAACTGTTAAAGACTTTGAAGGCAGGCTGTTAGTTTTGTAAATACTTAGAATTTTAAGTTAGTAACTTATTAGGAGTCTTAGAAACCTGTATTTTCTCAATGTATTTGGAAGATTCAAATTTGTGGTTGATGTTTTTCATTTTGTGTCTGATTTTTACTTCTAGGAAATCGAAAAGGAAGACATTGACTTACAAAATGTTGGAACTGGTGGCTATACAGCCAATTTTGAGGATGCTTTTGAAGTATGTATAAACATTAAAATTTTTCTTGGCTTAAAATAATTTGTTCTTAAACTCAGCTTAAGTATATAGCTTTTCTCTCTCTTTTTATGACTCTTAAGATTCCATATCCGTTTGGTCTAAGCTTGTTACCTATGAAAGCTTGCTGCACACCCGCCAGTGCTTACCTGTGTGGTGTGATGAGTGGCGCTGTGATTGGACTTGTCGTTAGGTGCACTGCAGTCAGACGTGTGTGTGCGCAGGGTATGAGCACGTACTCACATGCTCAGCACGAGGCAGGTCGCGCACTCACGGGCGCTCGGTGAGTGCAGCTCTGTGTGACTCTGGCCGTTTGTGGAGAAGCAGGTGCTTCGCAGACTCGGGACTCGGCAGCACTGCAGGCAGCGGCCTGCAGCTGTCTTCTGGG
>PVJI01033585.1:0-11141 GCA_004026765.1 Micronycteris hirsuta
CTAAATTTCTATTGATTTTAAACTTTATAATAATAAAAAACAAAATTTAGTTGCACAAATATGGACCAGTATATGATATTTTAGAGAACCATGTTCAAAGGCAATAGTCCTCCAAAAGGAGGGAAGGTGAAAGGGCACATTTTAAAGAAAAGAGAAAGTTCAAGAGAGTTACACATTTTAAATGGCATTAGACAGATTTCCAAGTCACAAGCACTCAGAATTACCAGATAGAGTTATGTGAGGAAAGCAAGTCATTCTGTTCTTTAAAGGAGAGATCAGCATAAGCACTGTGAAATGTAAGAATTAGGGCTCCTCTCAGAACATAGCCAGGTGAGGCCTCAAACAATAAAACCATTACATGAAATAGAACTTAAGCATTCTTAAACTGCTGTTTGTCTATGTATGTCTATAGATTAAAAATAAATTAAAAATATATAACTAAAGAAAACTCCTTTTCAGGCTGTTATCCTTATTAGGCTTGGCAATTTGTCCCAAGAGAACATAAAACCTGTAACAAACTTAACCAATGATTTCCTATAATTCCACTTTTCACTGGTTATGGAGAATGCTATATGTATTTCAGGTACTTCTAAAGGAACATAACACCTCTTGCTAAAGAGAAGAAATCTAAGTGTAGAGACACATAAACAACCAAAATATATTATGTTTCATTCTGTGTTTTATAAATAAAAATTTTTAATGTCACTAAATGAAGAAAATAAAAATGTGAAGTGAGGTGAAAACATCTTTTATGATAATGTTTATCACAAAAGTTAAATATCCAAAATCTACTTTCCCTCTAACTAAATCTTTATTTTGTAAAATAAATTCTAAAGGTACTGTCTCCAATAGTCTGCAAAAATTATCTTTATAACATAAACCAGTACCTTTAAGAAAAATAAAATGAAAACTCTATTTCAATCATTCTTCTCATCAGGTATTGAATCTTAAATGATTGTGAAAATACTTATACTCAGGAAATTTTCAGTACAACTACCATATTTTGCTGTATATAATGCCCACTTTTTGCCCAAATTTTTGAGGGAAAATAAGTATGCACGTTACACATGGGTATAATGATTACATACCATGGGGCGTAATCCCATGTATAATGCACACAAAAACCATAGGTGCACATTATGCACGGGTGTGCATTTTTTATCTAATGATATCAGGATATTACTGAGTGATACAGCCTAACTCAACACCATCAAAGCAAGTTTTTTTCACTTACCCTTGCATAGTGGAATTCAACTCCATAGAGTTCCAACGTCCGTGCTTTGTTCAGGTAATTAAATTCTGCTTCTGCAGGAGATAAGCCTCTGTAAAGACATCATTAGATTAAAAATTATATCAATCACAAACATGTCCAAATTAGAAAAAGGCTATTTACCTGGAAACTTTTCAGCATCCTAAATAAGTATTTTACGAAATACCATGCATGACTACTCCTCTTAGTTATGTATGGTAACATCTAACTTATCTGGAGAGTATATTTTCAGTAACACAAATTATTACTTTGTACAATATTTTCTTATTTTTGAGATTATAAGAATGCATCAAGTTTTAAAAGTCTGTAGCTGTTCTTATAACTGTCAGAAAGTCACTCATCCTCAGGACTTCCAGCCAAGATGGAGGCGTAGGTAGACACACTGTGCCTCCTCGCACAACCAAAAGAGGAAAAACAACAATTCAAAAAACAAAAACAGCCAGATCTGACAGAAAACTGAACTTAGTGGAAATCCAATAACCAAGGAGTTAAAGAAGACACGTTCATCCAGGCCTGTAAGTGGGGCGGCACCAGGAGGAGAGCACTCGGCAAGACGTGGTTTGTGGAGCGGTACGGGCAATGCTCCAGGTGCCCGGAGAGGCCCGTAGCGGGCACGCCTGGCCAAAACGCGGCAGGTGCACTTGGCGAAACCGGGACTGAGACTGGTGTTCTGGGTGGTCCCTCATTCTCACGCAGATAAACTGGGAGGAAAAGCTGGGGAGTGGAACAGACCATGAGGCTCACCAAGGCAGGGAAATAAAGCCTCAAACCACCAATTGAATACACCTGTGGGGGTTGAGGTGGTGGTGGGAGGAACTCCTGGCCTCACAGGAGAGTTCGCTGGGGAGACCCACAGGGACTTGGAACTGTGCAGGCCTGCCCACTCACCCCGGAGCCAGCAAAGAAGGACCCAACTTGCTTGTGGGTAGCTGGGGAAGTGCAGAGAACAGAGCAAACGCCATTGTTCTCTCATGCCCGGCCTCCACAGACAGCGTCACATCACAAAGACATGGGTTACCCTGCCCTGGTGAACACCTAAGGCTCCACCCCTTAAAGTAACAGGTGCACCGAGAAAAAAAAATAGCCCAAATGAAAGAACACATCAAAGATCCAGAAAAAATACAACTAACTGACGAAGAGATAGCCAACCTATCAGATGCACAGTTCAAAGCACTGGTAATCAGGATGCTCACAGGATTCGAAGAAAGATTGTCACAGTTACTTGAACAAATGAAGGATAATATAAAGGAAATGAGGGGAAATCTGCAGGGAACCAATAGGGATGAGAAGGAAACTGGGACTCAAATCAATGGAGTGGACCAGCAGAAAGGAAAAAACATCCAACCAGAAAAGAATGAAGAAACAAGAAGTCAAAAAACTGAGGAGAGGCGTAGGAACCTCCAGAACATCTTTAAACGTCCCAACATCCGAGTCATATGGGGTGCCAGAAGGAGAAGAGGAAGACCAAGGGATTGAAAACTTATTTGAACAAATAATGAAGGAGAACTTCCCCAAGCTGGTGAAGGAAACAGGTTTTCAGGAAGTCCAGGAAGCTCAGAGTGTCCCAAAGAAGTTGGATCCAAAGAGGAACACACCAAAACACATCATAATTACATTACCCAAGATCAAAAATAAGGAGAGAATCTTAGAAGCAGCAAGAGAAAAGGAGACAGTTACCTACAAAGGAATTCACATAAGACCGTCAGCTTATTTCTCAAAAGAGACCTTGCAGGTAAGAAGAGGCTGGAGAGAAGTATTCCAAGTCATGAAAGGCAAGGACCTACATCCAAGAATACTCTATCCAGCAAAGTTTTCATTTAGAATGGAAGGGCAGATAAAATGCTTCTCAAATAAGGTCAAGTTCAAGGAGTTTATCAACACCCAGCCTTTATTATATGAAATATTAAAGGGCTTTATACAAGGCATGGAGGGAAATCAACAGGGGAGGGGGAGAGAGGGGAAAAAGGTGCAGAGAATAAGTAGCATAAATGGTAGGTAGAAAACAGACAGGGGGAGGTTAAGAATAGCATAGGAAATGTAGAAGCCAAAGAACTTATGTGTATGACCTATGGACAAAAACTAAAGGGCAGGGAATGGGGGGGTTGGGGTGGAGGGGAAGAAAGGGGGAAAATGGGACAACTGTAATAGCATAAACAATAAAATATATTTTTTTAAAAAAAGAAAGTCACTCATCCTCAGACATAAGTAGTGTTTTTCAAACTTTGGTCTATACACCAAATCTGCATTTAAATCACACAGACTGCTTCTGAAACATGTGGACTCTGAGAAAACCTCCAAGCAGTGTTTCTCAGATTACAGTGCACAGATAGATATTGATTCATAATAAATACAAATATGAGAATGTTAGAGTCTTTTATAGAACCTTGGTGGAGTAATTTATGTCTGTTGTATCTAACAATTAAAAATGCCTTGTAATTTTTATATCTTTGTTCATTTCTCCATTTTACTTTCTATTAATTCATTTATATATATATTTGGAGTACTGTTCCATGGCAGATTAGGAAAACATTGGTCTTTCACAACAGATAGTTTCAGAAGTACTGTTCTATAGTCTGATAATAGAATGAATGGGTTCCAAATTGCTTATATTTAAGAAATATCCCAGGGGATTCTTATGAACAGAAGTTTTAGAACTATGAAAAGTGTTTAAAATTGATTTACTCCTATGCAATATAGTGTTTTAACAACCTTAGTGATCTGTTATTATCAGACTTCAGTTGAGCAAAAGCAGCAAATTACAAAACCAAATCTTTCATTCACTAATGACACTAAAAAAAGGAGTCAACACACTGCCAATGCATGATTACTAATATGGGATTCCTAAAAAATGGAAAAAGAAAAGAAAAAATACTTCAATATTCCATAAAATTCAGTTAGGTTAAATATTCTACCTTCCCCACCACAAGTCCAGTTAAACTACGTAATTCTATTTTTATTTTGTTTAAAGACTTAAGGAATTATTTCTTTAAACCAAACACAAATATATAATCAATATTTTATCAAATGTATAATACTTTTCCTTGCAGAAGAGACTTTCATTATCAGTAAATTTTTCATAAATTGAGTTTATCTTCAAACCCTTGATTTGGATATTATAAATGACATTTACTTTTAGACCAAAATAGCCCCCTCACAACATCAGGCCAGCCTTAAAATTCTCATTCATTATTCTTATTTTAGGTCAGTGGTCACAAACTTCTACTGGGAAGAGCTGGACAGTCAACACTTTAAGCTTTCAGGCCATATGGTCTCTGTGGTACTACTTCGCTCTGCTGTTATGTGAAAGCAACCACAGACAAATGAGGGAACCTGTATTCCAGTAAGTGTTCATTTATGGACACAGAAATTGGAATTTCTCAAAACTTCACGTGCCACAAAATGTTATTCTTTGTTTATTTTTTTCCAACCATTTAAACCTTACAAGCCATTCTTATCCCATGAGCCATACAAAAATAGGCAATAGCTATAGTTTACTAACCTGTTTTAGATACATGGGCCATTACCAAATGAAAGTTTCTTTAATAATAAGAGCTAATATTTTTTCAGTGCTTACCATGTGCTAGGCACTGTTTTGAATACTTTATATGTAAAAATCCTCACAGTAACGCCAGAGGTAGGTAATTTTTCTTACTCCCTATTTACATATAATAAATCAGAGCAGCAGAGACATAGATAAATCTGGCCAAGGTTATAAGATAGTAAGTAACTAAAGGAAATTCATGCATCCCACCATGGGAATTGTAGCTCTAATGTTTCACATCTAAGGGAGCAAAGACTCTCATGGAACATAGGCTGGCAAGCAGGACCCACGTATGTGACATCGGAATTTCCTGTGGGTAAAACAGGATGGCATGTTTCTTAAGATTTAAAGCTCGCTCTTGCTGGGACCTCTCTCTCCCTGAATCAAAAGAACTTAAGCTAAGGCATGCTTAGCTTCCTCAGACCAGTGAGTTCAGCCCAAGTCTATTGTCTTTCCATTCGCATATCTATCCTCTTGATGCTCTATCTTGGACACCTAATGTAAACCTATGATTCATGCATAGTTAATGAAGACCATTCAGATGTAAAGTGCCTGAGAAACAGCAATAAAAAGCCGGTCCACACCAGGCTCGGGGCCTCTCCAAGATGATAATGGAGGGGACTCATGATCCCAGATTTTCTAGTCCAGTATATTACGTGTGAAATTATTTACACACTGCCGTGGCAATACGAATCCTGCTGGCCAGAATTCGCGATAAATAACCTTAGTAGAATTTCAATCCAGACAGTCTGGCTCAAGTTCACACTCTTAGCCAATATGCAACTGCCTTAGTTCCTACATGAATATTTTGAATGGTATGTAAAAGCAAAACTAAACTTTGACCCAACAAACAATATTACCTTCTATTCAAAACAATGGATGTCTTCTTAAAAAAACTTATGTAACAGAAAATCAGATTCACAATATGTCAAAGTTGAATATTGTAATCAGAGAAAAATTGCTACTATCTTTAAAGGACTACTTTTACAAATTTTTCCCTCCCACCACTCCTCCCCACCCCAGCCATCCCCACCTCCCTCCGCTGACCTATCCCTTTTGGCTTTGTCTATTGTCCTTTATTATATATGTTCCTGACAACCCTTCCCATTTTTCCCCCCATTAACTCCTTCCACCTCCCCTCTGGCTCAGATATTCTATGCAGCAATATTTTCACTGATATGTCCCCCAGAGCAAAGGACATAAAGAAAGAATAATCAAATGGGATCTCATCAAAATAAAAAGCTTCTGCCTGGCTAAAGAAAATATCAACAAAATGAAAAAAGAACCAACTATATGAAAAAATATATTTGCAAATCATACCTCAGAGAAGGGTTAGATCTGCAAAATATATTAAAAACTCACACGACCCCACTCCAGGAAGACAACCATTCCAATTACAAAAATGGGCAAAGGACCTTAACAGACATTTCTCCAAGGGGGACATAGAGAGGGCCCAGAGACATGTGAAAGGATGCTCAGCATCACTAGCCATCAGAGAGATGCAAATAAAAACCACAATGAGATACCACTTTACACTGGTTAGAATGGCCATCATAACCAACAAACAACAAGCACTGGAGAGGTTGTGGAGAAAAGGGAACCCTACTGCAGTGTTGGTGGGAATGCAGACTGGTGCAGCCACTGTGGAAAACAGTATGGAACTTCCTCAGAAAACTGAAAATGGAACTGCCTTTTGACCCGGCAATTCCGCTGCTGGGATTATACTCTAAGAGCCCTGAAACACCAATTCAAAAGAACCTATGCACCCCAATGTTCACAGCAACACAATTTACAACAGACAAGTGCTGGAAGCAACCTAAGTACCCATCGGTAAATGAGTGGATCAAAAAACTGTGGTACATTTACACAATCAAATACTACACAGCAGAAAGAAAGAAGGAGCTCCTACCCTTTGTGACAGCATGGATAGATCTGGAGAGCATTATGCTAAGTGAAATAAGCCAGGTAGTAAAAGACAAATACTATATGATCTCACTTGTAAGTGAAACCTAATAAAACAAATAAGCAAGCAAAATATAACCAGAGACAATGAAAATAAAGAATTAGTTTTTATCAATTTAGTATTATATGAAGTTCCTTTTCTCCCCTTGGCTCATCACTAAACAAAAATGATTTCTTTCACACAGATAAAACCTGAGAAGAAACTGCTAAATAGATTGTAACATATTAATATTCTAAAATTCCTGGCAACTTTATATAATAACAAAATTTTACATATATATTCCTGGCAACTTTATATTAAAAAACCCTTTACAGTGCTCACTTCAGCAGCACATATACTAAAATTAGAACAATAAAAGATTAGCATGGTCCCTGCACAAGGATGACACATAAATTCTTGAAGCATTCCATATTTTTAAGGTGATTAAAAAAATGAAAAACAGAAAACCCTTTACATACACACGAGGGCATATACACACACACTTTACACAGAATAAAAAAGTTTAAGGGACAAGCCAAGGAACACAAATAGAGGACTCATGGGCACAAAAAATGGGTGGGGAGAGATCGACTGTAGAAGTGCAGGGTAGGGGGATGGGGCAGGGGAGAGCAACAGGGGAAAAAGGCGGGACAAGTGTAACTGAACAACAATAAAAAATAAACAAATACTTTATATAATGAACCCGCAACTAGATAGATATAATAGAGAATAAATTTCTGTTACATATATGTTTCTAGTTCTTAATAGAAATAAAAACAAGTCTCACATGAAATAAACAATGATTTTTCTTTTATATAAATCACTCACATTTCTTTATACCAATCACATTATTTTATATAATAGTAACTGTTCTATATTAAGTAAATACAACAATCACATTAGAAATAATTTAAAACATTTCTCTAGAAAAGATGCTATTAAGTTTACCAAATAAGCAGAAAAGTAAACAAATCCTTACGTATGTTGCTGATGTAATTTTGCAATTTCTTTTTCAAAATCTTGAGGTTGATTAGGAATGAAAGAAAAATCTGAGAGGTAGCCTGGCAAATTTTCTGATTGATTGAAGTCTCCAAGTTCAGCTAATAAATGGAAAAAAAATATCCACTTTAATACACATTTTTAAATTCCTACAGCCAAATCAGCAATGTCATGAATTTCATTACATTTCTGGAAGTAAATATTTATGTTTCTGCTGTTACCATTTAAACAAGTTATAACAATGCATATAACATTCTTCTAGATCTCAAACAACTTTAGAAATTTTTCCTGGAATCAAAGTAATTGCTAACTAATTGGATGTTTCATTACATTTCCTCTGCAGCAACTTTCTTCTGTGTAATAACTTATTTCTAAAGGACTTATTTATTAAAGGCAAGGTATTAGCAACACAGATAATGCAATTGAACATGTTATATGTCTCAAAAGTTGGCTGATACTGCCCTGACCAGTGTGGCTCAGTTGGTTGGGTGTCATTCCACAAAGCTAAAGTTTGCTGGTTTGATTCCTGAGGTCAGGGCATATGCCTGGGTTGCAGGTTTGGTTCCCTGTAGGGACATGTATGAGAGGTAACTGATTGATGTCTCTTTCTCACATCGATGTTTCTCTCTCTTTCTCCCTCCCTTCCCCTCTAAAAAGAAATAAGATCTTTAAAAAAAAAAGTGGGCTGATACTTACACTGAACAGCAAATGAAGCCAAAAGGGCAGCAGTATTATAAGGACAGGGCAATCTAACAAAACAAAACAGAAATACATACCCCAAATTTAAACACAATAATTTCAAAAGAACTATAATTTATATTATACTATTCCCACTTGAAATTTCCATGCCTTATATTTTAACTATTAAGTTATAAATTTATTTGCTGAAAGGAATTCATGTTTTATGTAACCATTTTTCAATAGATTTTTTTCAAAGATCATGAATTACTTAAATAATACAGAATTAAGAGTATTTTTAAACCCCATTACTAAGAATTTAAAATAGCCCACCTTCCAGTAAGTATATCTTGTTTAATTTGCAAAAAGTACTGGTACCTTAAAAAAGAAAAGATAGTTAGCATTTACTATAATTATAACATTTAGAGATTAAAAACTGTATACTTACATTAACAAAATCAAAATATTTAAGTATTTGCTCCTATAATATACATATTAAAACAGGAAAATATTTTAAAATAAGCTTTCATAAATTTATGAATCCAAGTTTTAAAATTCTTTGATAAATGAAATTTTGTACTACAAATATCTTGTTTCCACTAGATTCATTATAAAAATCCTAAAGTTTCTTAAGAGTTATACAATTGAGGGAGAAGATTAGAGAGAAATACTCTAAGAATTGGTGTATGCAGAAAGTAATAGGCCTGGGAAGCACAGTAAAGAGACACAGCAGACCAGCTGAAGAAAACCATTATTTCTGCTAATATAGGAAGTCAACTGCAAGGACAGGCCTATGTGTTGATTATCTTATTAGGCAGCAAGAAACTACTAATTGTAGAAAAGAACCTTGCCATTTTCATTTGAGTTAAGAAAGTTCTCTTTGATCAGAAAAAACAAACATGTAAGTTCCTTTCCCTTCTACTGCTCTATGATTATTAGAATTACCAAGTACCCCATTTCCTTTAAAATCAACAAATAAAAGAGTATCCTATAACAAGAATCCTCAGGTTGCTTATAAGATGGCATTGTCCTGTCCCTGGCTAGTGGGTGAAGATATTCCCTCATAGGTGTATCAATGCTAGGACAAAATCACCTGTGCTATATTTTAACAGAAGAAGAAAATTTGTGGCTTTACATGTTTAAATAGGGAATTTACAGACTTTTCTTTCACCCACTAGAGAAAGTATACATATTCCAAGAGACAAAAATCACCAAAAGTTTTAGTTATTTTTTTGATTAAAGTCATTCAAGAGCTCCATGACAATTCAAATTACCAAAGAACGTAATTATGGTTTTTTTGGGAATCAGATAGTGATTAGAAAATTTTTTTTAAAGAAGCTGATACAAATATCCTGGCTTCATATATTTAATAGAGTCCCTGAGACTTAATACATAATATTATAGATATTATTATTACTCAATCTCAGACAACATTTTCTATCCAGCCTACTTAGTTTCATAATTAAAAGTTAAAGTTTCCTGGTAGAAAACAATTTTATAGTTAGGATCGAAAGGTCATATATACTCTTGACATAATATTATAAATGCTATACAAATAATACCTATTCATGCTGAATTTTACGTACATACTAATCATTAAGGACTGACAGAGTAGAAACGAGAATAAGCTAAACCTAAGCATTAGTCCAAAACTAAGCCAGACTGTTATCTTTAGCAAATTACTTAAAATTTGGCTGAGCCTTAGTTTCTGTATTTGTAAAACAAAGTAGCAAACTTGCCCAGTATATGTATCCAAGGGGCTCTAAAATAGAAAGATAAAAGCCTAACTTTTAAAGACAATTAGGACTTTTAAAATAGATTAATAATGATTGAGATAAATATAGATATCTTCTTAAGATGTAAAAATAACAAAACTTTTCTAATCCAGACAATAACTCATACCATAAACTAAACACTAAAAAGATATGAAAATAATGTCATTTATATTCTCATGATTCCTGAGAAAACAGCTTCTGAGAACAGATTCCTGAGAAAACACACTCAAATTCCAATGATGCGGACTTCCGCCAAGATGGCGGCGTAGGTGGACGCACTCGCCGCCTGCACATCCAGAGTGTCTAAACAACTAACGCAGTAGTGAAAAATTAAACAACCAGAACGGACAGAAAAGAACTAAAGGGAAGTCCGACACCCAGGAGGTTGGAGAGGACGAACATCCAAGCCAGTAAGCGGGGCAGAACCAGGTGGAGGAACGGAGTGAGAGGCAGTTGTCACGGAGGGACTGACGCCATCAGCGCCTGAACAGGGCGCGTCCCCGTACAACGGGTGAATCCCGTAAGCCGGCGACGCTGCCAGAGAGAGGCCAGAGGGAGCCAGCAGAATCGAGTCTGGCGGAAAAGGCGGTGGGGAAACCGGGAGCAGAGGGGTGAAGGGAGCCCGCGGTGAACGGCAGCTGCCAGGGCTTCCTCCCAGGCTCTGCCCCCAGAGGCAACGTCAACCAAAAGTGACCCAGGTTGCCGGCAACGGCACTGGCGAGCCGACAAGTGCACCAAGATAAAAAGAATGAAAATGGCCAAAATGAAAGATCAGAACAAATTACAACTAACGGATGACGACATAGTCAACCTATCAGATGCTCAGTTCAAAATGCTAGTAATTAAAATGCTAACAAAACTGGAAGAAAGGTGGACGCAAATAATTGAACAAATGAAGAATACGATAAGGATAATGGAGGAAGATTTACAGGGAAC
>PVJI01033586.1:0-11119 GCA_004026765.1 Micronycteris hirsuta
TCCGGTGGCAGGCAGGACCAGGTTAATGTAATATGCAGGGCACAGCAAGCCAGAATTTTTTAAGATACATCTTTGCCAAATTCCTATTAGAGAATTCCCATTCCACAGACATGATCCACACTTGCTCACACGGGAATCACACGGAGCTGTGCTCAAAACGTGTAAATTCCAGAACATGCGTGTTGAAATCACTGCCACAGTTGACCACACAAAATTTAATACAAAATGTTTTCAGTTCGTTGTGTATGGCTTTTTCAAACTGTAGGCAGTAGATGAAAAACGGGTTTTTAGATTGGGGAAGTTCCAGGAGCAGAGTTACGCATTGCTGTGTGACGTGAGCTGTATGTGAGTTTTAAAAGGGGGAGGATGCGCGTGGCCCACTCTGTGTTACCCTTCAGTTTCATACACACACACAAACCACCATGTATGTGCCGGTTCTTCCCGGGCCGGCCCAGGAGAGCAGCCTGACAACGGAAGGTCTCTGGAGCCGTGCCCTGAGGCCGGCAGCAGAGCGACGAGACCCAGCACCGCAGATGCCCTGTGCCCCGCCAGCTGCGCCTACTGCTCGGCAGCCTCTGGGTAGCCTGAGTTTCTGTTTTCCTGGCAATGCTGGATGTTCTGTTGGGGAGGCAGGTGTGCAGCGGTTAAAAGCATAGCCCTGCGCTCTGCGCAGGTTCAGGCCTCAGCTCTGTGGCGTCCCAGCTGTGAGACCTTGGACAGGTTCTCCTGTGCCCCTGTGTTCCATCGGGCATAAAAAGGGATCAGTAACAGGACCTACTGGGGGGGGGGAGGTTGAAGACTAAGTAAGATAATATGTGTAATGCACTAAGAAAATGCCTGGTACATAGGAACACCTCAATTAATGTTAGCTGTGATAATAATCGATGTTAATTTTGAGGTTAATGAGGAGACAGCATATTTAAAAATAGGTTTCTGTTCTACCATCTATCTTAGCTATGACTGATTGGAAAAGTGACCTTCAAATTGCCACATGGCTTATTAGAAAAGCCTATTACCAAGAGTTTTTGTGAAGGCTTTCGATTTAAAAAAAAAACACTGTCTTTGTCAGGTGGGCAGAAACAGCGGATCGCAATCGCCCGTGCTCTGCTGAAGGTAAGCCTGGAGCCACCTGGCCGGGGCTTCTGTTGTTGTTTTTCGTTAGAGACCTTGTAATTTGTAATGTACTCTTTTTCCTCTTCTTCTTTCCTTCCTTTTTTTTTTGAGGGGGAGGGTAGATGCATAGTTGGCAGTTCTGGTGAAAGATGAGTGGGAACGTCCATCGAGTGCATGTTGTCCGAATTTAACACATATTTCTCGGGCATTGGGAGGCTGGCGCTGTGCTGGTGTTGACAGAGACAGAAGTTTCACACGTAGGCCGTCCATCAAGAAGCACGCGGCCTAACTAGTGAAGTAGTGATTACATCCCAATGTCAAAACAGTGCAAGCGTGCTCACTTGTGTCATGCGTAACCCACTGCTGAACTGAACAATACGGACTTAAGTTACTTGTGCAAGACTTCTAAGAGGAGAGGGAAGAGCCATTGTAGCAGAACGTCAGACATTGTATTTTTAGGAAATGATAGTCTTCCCCTTTGTTATTTAACTGCTCTCCTCAGATTTATAGATGATTTTTTAAAAGAAAAAAAAGCCCTGGCTGGTTTGGCTCAGGATTGAGCGCCATCCTGCAAACTTAACTGAAAGGTCACCGGTTCCATTCCCAGTCAGGGCACATGCCTGGGTTACAGGCCAGGTCCCCAGCTGGGAGTGTGCGAGAGGCAACCGATCTGTGTCTCTCTCACACATTGATGTTTCTCTCCCTTTCTCCCTCCCTTCCTCTCTCTCGAAAAATAAATGAATGAATCTTTTTTTAAAAAAAAGGAAAAAAAGGCTTTATCAAAGTGTAACTTGCATACTATAAAGCTCACCAATTTTAAATGTACTTTCAGTGAGTTTTAGTAAATTTACAGTTATTCAACCATCACACAATCAAAACTAAAAAAGAATATTCTTCTTCTTCTCACCCTCCTCCTCTCCCTCCCCCCCTCCCCCTCCTTCTTCTATTTCTGTCACCCTAAAAAGGACCCCTGGGACCCATTTACAGCCTTTCCCCAGCCCCAGGCCAGCCTAACCTGCTTTCTGTCTGGACCTGCCTTTCTGGACATTTCAAATGAACGGACTCAGACAAGATGTGGTCTGCTGTGTCCAGCCTCTTTTGCCAGCACAGTGGTGCTGCGGTCCCTCCGTGTTGTAGCCCACGTCAGAGCTTCGTCCCTTCCCACTGCTGAGTAGTGGCCTTTTGGGTGGCTCTCCCGTGGTTGGTTTGTCCATTCCCTGGCTGGGGAACGTTTGGGCTGCTTCTGGTTTGGGGCCACTGTGAATGAGTAATGCTGCTGTGAGTGAATGGTGTAAAAGTTTTTGTGTGGACATGTTTTCACTTCCTGTGATAAACTCCTAGGCAAAACTAGAATTTCATGTATTATATACATCAGCTTACTCTTATCTTTTCTGTTTTATGCAATACTCCTAACTGAATTATAAGCAGGACCTTGAGAGTCGAGAGTCCGTCTCACTCACCTGAGATCCCCACCTCACGCTGGTGGCTGGTTGGCCAGCAGGACAGAACTGCACTGGGACCAAGACCCAGTCCCCTGATTCCTGAGACGGTGGTTCCAAGTGCTCTCTAACTCTGTCACTTTTCTGCTCGCCTCAGACACTCACGTAACAGTTTATTGTGATATAACTCACAAACTGTACAACGCACCCACTACAAGGGCACAATTCAATGGGCTTTAGTGTACCCATCACCGTAATCAAGTTGAGAACATTTTCATCAGCCCGAAGAGACACCATGCCCTCTAGCAGTCACACACCCACCCTCCCTCCTCCCCCACTGACCCCGGCGGGGGGCGCCGATCTGCTCTGGGTCTCTGTCGATGCGGCCGCCCTGGACTCTTCCTAGGGAGTCATACAGTATGTAGCATTTTGTGTCTGGCTGATTCGCTTAACAGAACGTTTTCAAGGTTCATTCATGTTGTATCATGTACAGTACTTCACTTATTTTAATTACTGAGAGTTTGTGTTTTTCTAATAAAATTATGTTTTCTTTTTAATGTTTTTCCTTCTTCAGAATCCCAAAATTCTCCTTCTAGATGAAGCAACCAGGTGAGGATATCTTAATACTATGTGTAATTGTATTAAACAAAATTCTTCCTTTACCAACAAACTGTTATTCTGTACTTCACAGTGTTACAGCTGAAAATGTCCTTCTCCCTCTACATTTCAAATGGACTGAGTCTGAGTTAATCATGACAGTTGGGAGGCTGAGCCCTGAGTTGAATGTCCTGGTTCCAATTCAGACACGTTTGTGATGAATCCCTAATCACTCCAATCAGCTACTGCACAGATTTTTTTCAACTTATGTGACAGTAGTTCTATGGAAATCTAGAGTCCCAGGTCCTTTTCTAATGGTATCTTTATAAGATAAGATATAGGTAGAAGACCCAAGAAGTTACCCTTTTGATCACAGTGAAAATTCACTGTGTGTGTAACAGGAAATGCATGGGTACGCAGTATGCATGGCTCTGACACCTTTGCTTTCTCACGTGTTTTCCTGTTTAAGTGCATTGGATGCTGAGAATGAGTACCTCGTCCAGGAAGCTCTAGATCGACTAATGGAAGGAAGAACAGTGTTAATTATTGCCCATCGTCTGTCTACCATCAAGAACGCTGATATGGTGGCTGTTCTCGACCAAGGAAAAATTATTGAATGTGGGAAGCATAAAGAACTGCTTTCAAAACCAGATGGGTTATACAGAAAATTAATGAACAAACAAAGTATCATTTCAGCATAAAGAAGCAATTACTGGTAAATTGAATATGAGAGACTTTAAAGTAAAACAGCATTGCAGGGAAAAAAAACTTAGAGATGGTGTGGAATCTGTATATCATACTTCAAGTTATTTGAAATATACCTATTTTTCCCAAAGTATATAAACTATTATTTGGAGATGTACCTGTTCTCAAGACCTTTTTACTCAGAGTTTTAATAATTATAACTTTCTAAGTGTCTACAGCACTGAAGTTATTTTCAAGTTTTGTACTTTCTTTTATCTTGGAATATTTTAATATAGCATGGCACCTCATTTTTTTTTACCTGCTGTTATAGATTGAAGTTATTGTCGAATGACAACTTTTAAAAGGGAATTATAAACAAAAAGCCTAATTATTTTAGGCCAGTTTGCCAATCACTGTGTAATTCTCTTGGTAGTTTTCTCCCAACTTTGGGCCGTACGTTCCTAGGCAGTGTCATCGAAGATGAAAGTCGAGTCGCTTCTTTTCTCCTCACACTGCCATGAAGCACACCTGAGTATTACATGTGCGGAAAGGGAACATTTGTGTTTTCCATCTCCTGTGTCTGCAAAGGTGTGAGAGCTTAGGAGTGCGTGTCCCTCTGGGGTGAGACTGTGTTTGGGTGTGTGTGGTTTTTAACATTTTTGGCACAGGAGAGCCTGATGAGTTTCTAAAGGGGAAGCAGCAGCCCCTCCTTTGGCCCGGGAAGCTCCTGTGTCCATTCCTCACATGTGTCTCCGTGAGCACTGCGGGGAGCGAGGTGCGAACTGCCGGGGGTCAACATGAATTTTACATTATGCTTTCTGAGGCACGTTTTCAAAATTTTAAAAATTGATAATCCCAAGCCCACATTTTACAGCCTTTTATCAGTTATTTAAAGACTTTTGAAATTTCATTTAGTGAGGCTAACATCTGAATAAGATCACTGTAATTTCCAATCTTAAAACATTTGGAGAAAGTTCAGAAGTTCTTGCTATTCTACAGAATATCAAGAAACCTTAAGAACTTGTCCGTCTTCTGAAAAGAGGACATTAATCATCTTTTTTTTTTTTTTACTTGTGATTGTAGCTCTATTCACCTAAATGCCTCAAAACTCCTAAAGCAATGCTGACAACCATTAGCTGGGCACACTCCCTGTCAGTGCTGTGGATTTGCTCCTGCCTCAAGAAAAATGCTCTTCCCGCACTGATGGTGCCTGGCCTAAGAACTGACTGTGTCGATAGAATTAAAATGGAAGTTTTCTCCTGTTCTGAGTAATCATTCGTTCCCTGGTTACACTGGAAGAAGAAACCACTATTTCATGATAGGCCTGAAGTAATATATTTCATTCTACAGAAGGGAATTTATTGATGAATACAATGAATAAAGGAACTGTGTTTTTTGATTTAGTAAACAGGGCATCGGTGACAATCAGTTCAACGAAGTTTACTTGTAGTCCTTAAGCAGTTCGCTGTGATGGTGTGCTTCACAGGCAGCAAGCAGAAGACAGGTACAAAGCTGGATCCGAAGGAGGTCTCCACGTGCCATAGAAGTATTTACAAAATTGAACCTGATTATATTTTATTTTCTAATACAAGATGTTCGGTGTGTCTTTAAGTAACATTTATATTGTGGATTAAAGTTTATAGTGAACTTTATCTGTGTTTATCTTTTTGTTTTCGCTCTCTCTACTAAGTTTATTGGGTGACACTGACTGGCAGCATTGTATACGTTCGAAGGGTACACGTCTATGACACCTCATCTGTGTATCGCTTCGTGTGTTCTCCACCCACAGCTCGCCTCCCTTAGTCACCGTGAATTGACTCCCTTCGCCTTCCCCTCATTTTCCTTTGCTCCTCAGAGCCACCCTCCTGGGGCCTGTGTCTATGAGTTTGTATGCTCAGCTTTTTGCATGAAGTGTCTGTACTAGTTGACATTCCCACCAACAGCGAATGAGAGTTCATTTTTCTCCTCACCCTCTCCAACGCTTGCTATTTCTCGTCTTACTGATAAAAGCCATTCTGACGGGTGTGAGGTGGTATCTCATTGTGGTTTTAATTTTATTTCCCTTATAGATAGTGAAATTGAGCATCTTTCTTTTTATGTATCTTTTGGCTATTTGTATGGATTCTTGTGGAAACTGTTCAGGTCCTCTGCCCATTTTTGCGTTTGTTAAAATTGTATGAGTTCTTTATATGTTTTAGATATTAGCCTGTTATTGGAGGTATTATTTGCAAATATCTTCTCCTATGCCACTTGTTGAATTTTTCTTTGGTTGATGGTATTTTTGCTGTGCAGAAGCTTTTTAGTTTGGTGGAGTCCTATTCATTTCTTTTTGCTTTTGTTTCACTTGCCTTTGATCTCAAGTTCATAAAATCCTCTCTGAGACCAAGGTTCATAAGTTTAGAACCTATGTTTTCTTCTATGTACACTTATTGTCCCAGGTCTTATATTTACAGCATTAATCTATTTTGAGTTAATTTTTGCTTATGATATCAAATACCAGTCTAGTTTTCTTCCTGTGCATGTAGCTTTCCAGTTTTACCAGAACCATTTATTAAAGACCCTTTCTTTTCTCCATTGTGTATTTTTGGCTCCTTTGTCAAAAATTAGTTGCCCATATATATGTGTGTGAGTTTATTTCTGGGCTCTCAAGTCTCTTCTGTTGGGCTGTGTGTCTGTTTTTCTGCCAGTACTGTACTGCTTTTTATTATTGTAGCTTTGTAGTAAATTTGAAGTCAGGGAGTGTGATACCTCTGGCTTCATTTGTTTTTCTCATGATTCCTTTGGCTGATGGGGGTCTTTTGTGATTCCATACAAATTTGATGATTTTTTTGTTCTATTTCTTTGAAGCATGCCATTGGGATTTTGATGAGGATTGCAGTAAATCTGTATATTGCTTTAGTAATGTGGCCATTTTAACTATGTTCAATCTTACAATCCATGAACACAAAATATGTCTTCTGCACTTCTTTCAACAATGTCTTACAGTTTTCAGTGTATAGGTCCTCTATATTTTTGTTAAGTTTATTCCCAGGTATTTTATTATTTTTGTTGCAATCGCAAATGGAATTTTCATTTTTTTCCCTAATATTTTGCTGTTAGTATACAGGAAAGCAACAGACTTAGTACATTGATTTCCTATCCCGCAACTTTGCTGCATTTGTTTATTGTTTCAATAGTTTTTTGGTGGAGTCTTTAGTTTTCTATATAAAGAATTATGTCATACATCTGAAGCTAATTCAAGATATTGGATGTAAAGTGTCATTGAAAAAAAATTTTAAGAATTCAGTATTTGTAGATTATAAAAAAATCATGTCATCTAGAGCAAAGAGTGACAATTTTACCTCTTCATTCCCAGTTTGGGTGCCTCTTATTTCTTTCTCTTGCCTGAATTCTCTGGCTAGGACTTCCGGCACTGTGTTGAATAATAGTGGTGAGAATGGGCATCCTTATCCTGTTCCTGATCTTAGAGGAAAAGTTTTCCGTTTTTCACCATTGACTGTGATATTGGCTGAGGGTTTGTCATATATGGCCTTTATCATGTTGAAGTACTTTCTGTCTATATCCATTTATTGTTTTAATCATGAATGGATGTTGCATCCTACCAAATGCTTTTTCTGCATGCATTAATGTGATCATACGGTTTTTTCCTTTATTTTGTGAATGGTTGTATCACATTGATCAATTTGCACGTGTTGAACCATTCTTATGCACGTAGGATGAATACCATTTGATTTTTTAATGTGTTATATTCGATATGCTAGTGTTTTGTTTAGGGTTTTGCATCTGTATTCATCAGAGATACTGGTCTGTAATTTTGTTTTTGTGTTGTCTGTTGTCTTTGCCAGGTTGTGGTATCAGGGTTATGTTGGCCTCATAAAATGAGTTAGGAAGTATTGCCTCTTCAGTTTTTTGGAAGAGTTTGAGAAGGATGGTTATCAAATCTTCTTGGAATGTTTCATAGAACTCACTAGTGAAACCATCTGTTCCTGGACTTTTACTTGTTTGATGACTGTTTCAATTTCCTTACTGTTGACTGGTCGATTTAGATTTTCTAGTTCTTCATGGTTCAATCTAGAAAGGTTCTATACTTCTAAAGACTTGCCCATTTCTGCTAGGTTATCGAACTTGAAGACATGTAGCCTTTTATTGTATTCTTGTATAGTCTTTTGTATTTCTGTATCATCCATTGTAACTTCTCTTTCATTTCTGATTTTGTTTGAATCTTTTCTTTTTTTAAGTGAGTCTAGCCAAAGGTTTGTCAACTTTATTCTTTTCAAAGAACCAGCTCTTTGTTGCATTGATTTCTCTATTGTCTTTTTGTTCTCTATTTCACTTAATTCTGCTCTAATTTTTATCATTTCCTTCCTTCTACTGATTTTGGGATTTGTTCATTCTTATTTTATTTCTTCATGGTGAAATGTTAGGTTGTTTGAGATTTTTTTATTTCTTGAGGTAAGTCTGTAATGCTATACACTTCCTTCTTATTACCGCTTTTGCTGCGTCTCTCACGTTTTGATGTTTCATATTGTCGTTCTCATTTGCCTCTGTGTACCTTTTAGTCTTTTATTTCTTCTTTGACCCAGTCTTTGTTTAGTAGCATGTTATGGTTTTTGAACATTTTATTTACTTATTTTTAGAGAGAGGGCATGGAAAGCCACTGAAGCATATGTACGTTCATACAAGCAATTTAGGAAATAAGCAAAAAGGAAGAAAAGTTAAATCATCTGGAATCCTACATGTGCAGATGACATTTCACATTGTGAGCTTAGCATTTTGTTGACCACCCTCTCAGGCTTACCTTTCTGTGCCAGGTTTGTGACCTTGGACCTGACCAGTTCTCTAGAAATAACCACAAGTTAAACCATTATAGGCCACACCCTTGTAATGCACCTTTATGAAGTATAGCTCCATTTTGGGAAGTCCATTTTATTCCATAACAGTGGCAAAGTTGTGAGAAAATAAATAAAAACAAATGTAAACATTACAAAACATGAAGTAGATTAGTGAAATGAGTGTGTGAAAACCACACTGTCAGTGTCCCTTTAGGGGTTTTTTTTGCACGCTTTGTTGTATCTGAAGCACTCCGATGTTTTCTGGGCTAGCTCCACTTACTCAGCTCGCTCGGTAAACATTCACTGGCCCTGGCTGTACAAGAGTCAGCCAATGAGTGCATAAATGAGTGGAACAACTGATCTCTCTCAAAATCAATAAATTAGACATAAATAAATAAACACGTACTGCACATCTATTTCGTTAGGTCCTGTGCCAGGTGCTGGTGTGTCTCCCTATGAAGTGAGTTGCAGGGTCAGCAAACAGCCTGATTCATCTGGCCTGGAAGCTAAGGGTGGTTTTTATTGTTTTTGTTTTTGTTTTTCAAGATTTTATTTATTTATTTTTAGAGAGACGGGCAGGGAGGGAGAAAGAAACGGTGAGGAACATCAGTGTGTGTTTGCCTCTCATGTGCCCCTGACTGGGGACCTGGCCCACAACCATGCATGAGCCCTGACTGGAAATCGAACCAGTGACCCTTTTGTTTGCACACCAGGACTCATCCACTGAGCCACACCAGCCAGGGCAGTTTTTATAATTTTAAATAACTTACAAACTGTTTCATGACACATGAAAGTTACATGAAATTCAAATGCCAATGTCCATAAATAGAGTTTTATTGGTACAGAGACACATTCATAAATAGTTGCAATAGGGACAGTAAGCCTGCAAGCCAGAGATGCTTACTCTCTGGCCCTGGACGGAAAGCGTTTGCTGACTCCAGAACCAGTGGAAACAACACCTGCTCTTCACTGCTTGGAGGGCGTTTACACGACACAGGGATTTAGAATTCTCTGAAAAAGTTCCATTGCCATTTGGATGAGAATTAGATAAATGCCTTGAAAGTGACTGGTCATGGATAATTTCCATAATGAGTTCTTTTTTTAAAAAAAGATTTTATTTATTTTTTTGGAAGGGAGAGAGCAAAAGTGGGAGAGAAACATCTATCAGCTGCATGCACCCTGACCAGGAATCAAACCTGCGACCTTTTGCAGGACAATACGCAACCCACTGAGCTGCACTGGCCAGGGCCCTAATGGGTCCTTAATTGTTCCCCTGCCTTTTCCATGTTAGTAACAGGAAGCGATTCTAGCTATGTTCTTGTTGATTGCAAGAATTGCTCCCACGTAAATCTGAGTCTGGCCTCAACTGAAAGGGCTGTGTTGTAGGAAGGGTGTTCAGGGGGGAGACTCCTCTACGAGTTGAGATTCCCACACATGTACGCATGTCTACACTTGTGAGATATCTTTATTTTAAAATTATAGAACAAAATCGGGCATTTAGGGGCATGCCATTTATTTAACCAACCCACTTTTCTTATAACAGAGAATATTTTCCTACATCTTTACGTATTCATACACACATCTACATGTATTCTTTTTAACCATACTGCATCCTATAATGTGTATAAGGCTATTGTTGGCCATTTATCTTAGTTTCTATAGTCTTTGCTATTATAAACGATACTATCAATATATCTTTGTTATGATTTCTTTCAGATAAACTTCTAAAAGTGAAATTGCCATGTTTAAAGAGCATGTGCAAATTATAAGGTTTTTTGATAGTCCTCTTGAAAGATTATACGAATTTATGATACTAACAGAAGTGTGTGAGATGACATCTATTTCCCCACAGCCTTTCAGCACAAGCTATTTTCATTTTTCCAAACGTTCCTGCTAGTTCAATGGGCAAGCCCTGCCGATGGGTGGTTTAGTTTGCATTTCTGTAATTACTAGGAATTGAAGGTCTTTTCATGTTTTGGTCGTTTTAGGCTTTGACCTACTGCCATCATGCCCTCCACGTATTTCTGTTTTTCTGTTGGGGTAGCCTGCATCCTCACACTTTTTTTTTTTAATAATTACTTTATTGTTGTTCAATTACAGTTATTTGCATCCTCTCCCTTCCCCTCCTCCCTCCCCCTGCAACCCCACCCCCCTCCCCAGCCTCCCTGCTCCCCCTTAGTTCTGTGTCCTCTACCGTGATTCCTGAAAACCCTTCTCCTCCTTGTCCCCTCCCCCCTCCCCCCTGGCTATTGTTAGACTGTTCTTAATTTCAATGTCTCTGGTTTGCATCCTCACACTTTAAAGTGCATTGTTTTACTGGAAATAGTTTTTCTTCCTCTTGTTTGCCTTTCTGTTTGTGTTTCTGAACATCCACAAATGGAGTCACATCTGCAATATATTATCTATTTCTCACAGCAAGTGGGTGCTATTAGTACTTTAACAGAGGCTCGAAAA
>PVJI01033587.1:0-11139 GCA_004026765.1 Micronycteris hirsuta
TCCTTCTTCCTTTCTGCTGCGTAGAATTCCATTGTGTAAATGTACCATAGTTTCTTGATCCATTCATTTGTAGATGGGCACTTAGGTTGTTTCCAGCACTTGGCTATTGTGAATTGTGCTGCTATGAACATTGGAGTGCATAGGTTCTTTTGAATTGGTTTTTCAGGATTCTTAGGGTATAATCCCAGTAGTGGAATTGTTGGGTCAAAAGGTACTTCCATTTTCAATTTTCGGAGGAAGTTCCATACTGTTTTCCACAATGGCTGCACCAGTCTGCATTCCCACCAACAGTGCAGTAGGGTTCCCTTTTCTCCACATCCCCTCCAACAGTTATCTGTTGCTTCGTTGATGATGGCCATTCTGACTGGTGTGAGATGATATCTCATTGTGGTTTTAATTTGCATCTCTCTGATGGCTAATGATGTTGAGCATCTTTTCATATGACTCTGGGCCCTCTGTATGTCTTTTTTCGAGACATGTCTGTCCATGTCTTTTGCCCATTTTTTAATTGGGTTTTTTGTCTTCCTGGAGTGGAGCCGTATGAGTTCTTTATATATTTTGGAGATCAGACCCTTGTCAGAGGTATCATTGGCAAATATGTTTTCCCATAGTGTTGGTTCTCTTTTTATTTTAATACTATTTTCTTTAGCCCCACAGAAGCTCTTTATTTTGATCAGGTCCCATTTGTTTATTCTTTCCTTAAATGTCAAATTCTAAGGAAAATCTTGTCAAGGCCCTCAACCTTCTAACTGTGTTTTATTGATCCTAGAAACTTCCCCTCAGAAATTTTCTCTCCAGGATCCTAGAGCCTTGGAAATTTCATGACTGTATAGATATCATCTATACTGAGACAGTAGTGAGTTGGAAAGGAGGCACAAGTAATTATTACACCATAATACTGGGTTACCCTACTTTATGACCATCTACTTTTGGGGGCTAGGAACTTTTCCTATATTGTAATACTCACATTAATCTTGAAAGGTAGCCATCTTTACCATCTACATTTTAGTAATAGGGAAACAAAGATTCAGAAATGCTGAATGACTTGTCCAAGGTCTGATAGTCAGCTAGAATGTGCCAGCACTGGTATTTGAAATCCAATGTGATTACAAAATGTCTATATTTAAGAATGGGTAGCAATGAAAGATCTTGAAAGTAATGAAGAGCACTTGAATACTTTTACTCTTGCATTTGCAGAAGCAGTTGCGAGGAGTAGGAATGAATGAATCCAGATTACAATTATACATTGAGGTAGAACCCACAGTACCAAACTATTGGGTTAATGGAGCAGAGCCTTAGTCTAAACAATTTATGGGAAGGAAGGAGAAGAAAAGGAGAAAGGTAAAAATAAATATTTAATTTGGTTGTGATTTCTCATAGTTTTGTTTATACTAGGATTCATGAAAGTTTGTGTGAAATAGATCCAGAGATTCCTCAAACCCTGTGCCTTACTTTCCATCAAGGAGCTCAGAGTTTCCATCAGGGGGCACACAACTAAACACTGCTGGTTCTAATGCAGTGTCATTAGTGCCATGGTGGGCATGTACAGAAAATTAGAGGAAAGAGAGTAGAAGCACCCAGACTGCTGGATCTCCAGGGTTATTATGCAGGGTTGTGCAGAGAAACAGAGCCAACAGGATGCAAATGTATTTATAAATTTATCTCTCCCCCTCTTCTCCCTCTCTCTCTGTCTCTCTCTCAGTGACTATGGAGGCTTGTTAAGTCCAAACTCTATAGGGTAGGCCAACAGGCTGCACACCCAGAAAAGGGTTGCAGTTCAAGTCTGAAGGGTATCTGCTAGTAGAATTTCTTCTTGCTTGGGACAGGTGAGTCTTTGTTCTATTAAGGCCTTGAACTAACTGGATGAGGCCCACCCACATTTGGAAGGGCAATTTGCTTCACTCAAAATCCACTGGCAAACATGTTAAACACCCTCATGGAAACATTAATGATGGTATTTGAAAGAATATCTGGGCACTGTGTCTCAGCCTAGCTGATATATAAAATTAATCATTTGAGCAAGGAAAGCAGGAAACAACTGAGAAGTCCCATTCTCCTTTCCCAACAAATCAACCTTCGTGTATGGGTATTTCAGGCACTCACTCATGTCACTAATTTTTACTATACTCTGCTCTTCCTTTACTCCTATCTCTTTCTTTGCACTGATCCTAGTGTCCAGGATCCCATCACTTCCTGAGGGCATACAATGAACCCTGCAAGCCCACATCATATTCATTTTCACCCAGATGAACAATTCAAAGTCCTCACTGGATTCCTCGTTGTATTAAACACCTTCCTTTGTACATGCTCAATTAGACTGACATTGCCAAGAATGACCACAAATTTTACATCATTGGAGAAAAGTGTCCACATCCAGGCCAGGACATTTTTAGCAGCAAGAAATGCCACAGGACCCAGGTGTACCCTTTAACAAGACATGACATTTTAGTATGTCACAGTTTATCTTAGTTGTCTACTTGCCCTCCTGTTATTCATCAATTTAGTGACATTGACTTTTAGAATCAGTTAGTTCAGTAAGTCAGTGTGTGCTTTTTGTATTCATCCTAATCTCACTCCAATTTTAACCTACAAAGGGAGGTCTTTTCTGCTTCAGGTTGGAGTCTATTGACTAAGTCCATGCTTTATATGCTTGCAAAGTTTTTTTTTATTTTTTTCCTCACCACCGTCTTTGACCTTTGATGAGTTCTAATTATTTTTCCACAGACTTCTTTGGACAGTTCATTAAACAGGCTAACATGGATATTTTCCCATTTATCCCACCAGATACACTTTCCATGCTCTGCAGCCTTTTCTATGGCCAGGGAGACTGACTGAAAGTATTACATCAATAAATGCCCTTGCCTTCTGAGTTCTAGCAGTGTTCTCTCAATGGAGACACAGGAAGGAGACTGGAAAGAGCCAGGAGAGATTGAAGTCATTCTCTAAGCTCTTTGTTGGCTGTTTCCAAACAGGAGTAAACAGCTTCTCCACACACTACCATCCTTCTTGCTCTGGAAACACTCCCTGTCCTCACTTCCATGAGTCTGATAATGGAAACATTCCTTCTCTTACTAGTCTGTAGTATGGTCCTCTTCCCATTATTTCTTCTTGTATGTGAATACCTTTGTAAATAGTCCCACATGTGAGGAAGCCATTTGACATATCCACTGTCTTCAAGATAGGGAAACAGTACTAAAGGCCATGCATGATGTGAGGATGGTATCTTGTTGTTGGAGCTCAGAAACTTCTTCATCTTTCATTCAGGAACAGTAAATAGTCCTGCATGATCAAGAATTCTTTACAAGAAAGCCATCCTTTTTTTTTCCCTCCTGGAATTAAGAAAGCAGATTTCCTTGCCAGGAAACTACAGTTCATACTGTGAACTTTCAACAGTTTCCGCTTGCACCTTCTTAAGTCAGTTTGACTTTTTTTTATATTCAGTCAGCTTCATGAGCTTTTCAGTGTTCTAAAGTAGTGACACAACTTTGTGAGTTTGGTGACTCCCACAAATGTGCAGGTACAAGAGACTGTGTAACTTTGTCTTTTGTTTGCTCTTCCTGAAAATGTCTTTCTGTGCCTCTTTTCCTGGAAGCTGCTAAACTGTCCAGGACTTAGAGACCTTGCCCTCCTGCTCAGTAGCCTTTCTACTCCACAAGAGCCTGGGTTAAGCCCTGTTTGCATGCTCCCAGCACACACTACACATACCTGTCATGTAAGCCCTATCATTGTCCTTACATTTTCATTGTTGTTGTGTCTCCCCACGATTAGCCTGTGATGCAGAGTTACTGAAATGATACTATATGGCTTGGATTTTGTTCTCCAAAATATATGTAAAGTCCTAACCCTCAGTACCTGTGAATGGAACCTTAAATGGAAATAGATTCTTTGTAAATGTAATCAAATAAAGATGAAATTATACACTATTAAGATGAGATCTAATCTAATATGACCAGTATTCTTATAAGAAAGAAGAAACAGGCACACAGTCACATGATAGGAAATGGTCACAAGTGAACTACATCACAAGAAAGCAGGTGAAAGCCTCTGGGAGGTAGAAATTTAAGTGCTGCTGCCACAAATGTAGGAAAGCCCAAAGCTTACACAAAACACCAGACACTGAGAAGAGGCAAGAAAGGTTTTTCCCTACAGGTTTCAGAGGGAGCATAGCCCTGCTGGCTCCTTGATTTTTTAAAATTGTATTATTGAGATGACATTGGTTAATAAAATTATATAGGTTTCAAGTGAACAATTCTATATTTTCTGTATGTGGTATTATTTGTTCACTACCCCACGTCAAGCCCCCTTCCATCCCTATTTATCCCTCATTTACCCTCTTCTACCTGATCACCCCGTTTCCCTCTGGTAATCACCACAGGTGAAGGACTTAAGCAAAAACAAATACAAAGAAAGGAAGACCTCATATATACAGACAACAAGGTTCCTTGATTTTGGACTTCTAGTCTCCAGAGCTGTGAAACAATGTATTTCTGTTTTTTGTTTTTTTTGTTGTCTGTTTTTGTTTTTAAGCCACTGAATTTGTAGAATTTTATTATAGAAACCTGGAGAGGCTAATGCAGATACAATTTTATAATAGCAAAAATTAGCAGTTCTTACAATACCTGGAATGAGCACATTTATATTGAGACAAAATGAATTATAAGTTATTTAGATGTTAAAAGTAGGCCAAATGTGTATTCCTACAGAACTCTTGTTTTCCTTATTCATAACTACAGTCAATCTTTCATCCAAACACAGAGCCTCCCCTTGTTCCCACTGACTAGTCCCTGAATAAAGTAATTTAGTCTTGAGTACGACACACTGTCAAAATTTGTAGAGGCCTAGATTTAGTTTACTTTATCAATACTCCCCTAAACTGGCCTTCTTTCCCCATGCACAGATCATGTTGGCTTAGATCCAAAGAGACAGTTGCTTCTTGAGCTTTTAAGAATTTAATCTCCTGTGGTAGGTGAGATGCACAGAATTAAATCTCCAGGAGGAGTAAGGTGCCACTTTGCCTACAGGAATGAAGAGCTAATGTTCCCTAAGGGTGTATTTTAAAGAGAGACGCTTTTCAGATTCAAATTTACTGTTTCCACAACTAAAAATATCCTTCACCTTCATGACAGATATTTGCAAATATCTGCAGACTTCTTAGGAGAAATTTCCCCTTTTCTGGTGAACCTCACATAACCTTTCAAAGAATTCTAAATGAGGATGGAACCCACCTTCTGGTACAGGTCAAGGAAGAGAACCCAGACCTCTGCCTGCCAGGGCTATATATACTACTTAGTGTATGCTACTGAGAAAGGCAGAGAACAGCAACTTGGTGTTTTCACAAATGGGAGTTAAACACAGATCAAGTCTTCTCTTTTCATTTCCTCTCTTCCTTTCTCTCCCTCTCCTTTCTGAACATCTCTTGTCACTTTTGCTAGTGTCATAAGTCACTCATACTTAAGACCACTTAACATTTTACAAATAGAAAAACATGGACTAGATTATCATTATATTAATGCACTAAAATATTTACCAGTTAAACATGAGAATTATATAATCCATCTTACTTAGAGGTTTGTTTTAGGAAAACAAAAACAAAACTTGTGTATTTTGAACTGCAGGTGACCAAAAACCACAATTAAAAGAAATGTCCCATCATATACAATGAAGCCCATAAACTCTGCAACACAACTCTGGGGTCCTGATCTCTTCAGGACCACATCAGCAAAACAATTACAGTTATATGCAAGTAAATATTCATCTTTATCCATTCCTGGACAACATATCAACATAAATCTTAAGAGAAGCCTTTCCAAAGACAAGCAGAGAGTGTATGTAAATGAGACCTTTATATTAATTATATCCTCTGTGTCACTGAACTTACATTATTCTGGAGTGTTTAAAAATTTAAGCTATATTTAATATACACATTTTAATTTCAGTATATATTTTAATAATATAAGTGTTAGTGTAGGTAGCTAAATATTAATAAAGGGCTCAAATGAATTCAGACATTATTAAGCATAATAAAGCATAGGAAAGTAGAAAGGTTATTTAATCTAGAAGCTACAACTTCACAAACCCCAGGGGATCACATCATTGACCTGCAAAGGGGATTAACACCTCCATTCCCTGTATGTGGAGGAAGGACAGGCTTTTCATTCTTCCTGTTCACTGGCACAGACTTTCAGGCAAAGTAAGCACATGTGGCAAGAGGAGCCAAGATGGGGACCACAGAGGCCTGTCAGTCAAGTCTGGGACAAGCATTGGATTGGATAAAAGACATAGCCCCTGGAAGATCTAGGAAACAGATTGGTTATGGGGTAGACCCATGAGAAACCCGCAAAAGCTTGGAAAGTTGATTGGTTAGTTTGAAAAAGTGCCTGGTCCTTCGGAAGCCTGAGATAATATAATCCCAGCTACAAAGAGCTCTTTTTCTCTCTTTCTCTTCTCTGTAACACATGCTCACGCAGTGTGCTTGTTCCTTTCAAAGTAGTCATGTGGGTCTAGTAGCCACCTGAAGCTTGCGGCAGACTACATAGGCCCCAGAATACTAAGTTTTAATACGGCACAGGATCTCTGAACATTGACCATATTTCTGGCCCTGATGTAAACAAAATTGGACTTTTTTCAGAGCAGGACAGACAGAAATGGGACATTGGGAATGCAATGGCAGCCTTCTGTTTTCACACAAATAAATCTTATCACATCACAATCTTCCATGTGCGGGTTTCTTGAAATGTTTTCCTTGTAATTGTGTGAAAGAACATGATTTCCACCAGCAAGATGAGGGCAAGTCTATGCTAGTCTATTAAATTCATAATTTTAAAATATATATCTAAAAACATACATTCATGAAAAAACACATATACATTCATAGAAAAAAGTTACAAGAAAATTCTAACAATAAAATAATATGGAAATTTCTGAATTGTGATTTATAGGTGATTTTAACGTTTTATTTATATTTTCCCTTAATTTTAATGATTAATATTTATTTATTTTATAACAAAAATAAAAGCATGTTTAAAGCAAAACATAAGCAATACAAAGTATCTAATTAAGGTTTAGTGATACAGATTATTACTGATATAGAATATTTTGTTTGCTTCCCAACTCTTCACTATTAGTTCCAGTATTTATTACCTCAAGCAAGTCACGAAATTCTCATACCCTTTTTCTTTCTATGTAAGGTAGAGAGGAAAATATCTACCTCAGATTTCTGTTTTCAGCATTCAAAAAGAATGATATTTGTAAACTCTCAGTTCAGTTCTCGAAGTTGGTAGGCACTGATCATTCATCAGCAGGCACTGATATCTCCTTTGCCTTATTCTGAAGCCAAATCACTGCCTTGCTTTTTGGTAAAATGTGGACCAGGGACAATTTTCATCAGAATCACTTGGAGAGCTCAGTAGAAGTGCATTTACTGAATTAGAATTTTGGGGGTTGGGATGTATATATTTTTAGCAAAAACATGCAGAGATCTATATGTTAATTACATTTTGCAATAACCATGATCCACTGAGAACACTACCTAGTACTTGTCTAGATTGTTGAACTCTGTAGGTGACCATAACCACTAAAAGAAAACAGCAACACAGTTTCTAATTTATGTTATAAAATTGTTGAGAATAGCCATATATACATATATGTATTTTGCAGATGAAGGATTGTGGAAATGCAATAAAATAATATTCAATTCCATGCAACTAGCATTTTCCGTGGGAAAAAATGTAGCCCTTTTGTATTCAGATGGGCAAATTGCTAAGCATCCTTTGTCATCATTTTCGCAAAGGTTTGCTTGCATGGTCACCTATGATATTACATGCTATTTTCTCCAATTTTACTGCTTCATGAACAACAGTGGCTATATCTTATTACTCTGCATATGATCAGTTCCCAGGACAGTGTCTGGTTACAGGAAGAACTCCATAAAGAGGGTTTCCTTGTTGAAGAGAAGCCTGGGGCCAGAGGACTCAGTGAACTTTGATAGTCCCCTACTTTTCTGCTTCACCATATGAATGATCCTGCTGGCTTCTCCCAAAGTTAGTGCTTGAATAAAAAAAAATGTGGATGTGCCAATTAATGACACTCACTGTAGAGAAAATACTCACAAAGCTGTATTTTATTAAACTATTATGTCACATTTTGGTTTGTGGAATTGTTTTTTCAAAATAAATAATCTAGTGATCATATGCTATCTTTAAACCCATGTAATAATTGACTCTGACTAGGATCTTCTGCACTTTAGAATGAAATGGCAAGATAAATAAAATTGCCAGGAAAAAAAAACAAGTATAGCTCACTTCTTTTATCATTAGGCATCTACTGGATAATTAGTCTGACTAGTTGCTCCAATGTCCATGAATGTGTCTAATCTTCACAACTCTAAGAGGTAGAAACTATTTCCATTTCACTGATGAACTACTGAAGTTCCAAGAGAATGTGGGATTCACAGTCCTCAGGGTCAGGTATAAATCAAGCCTTTCCACTTCCTGAGTCAAGTTTCCTATTGATTTTGAGTTTTGATTTTTGTCTGTTGCTTTTCATATGCTTTCTGTTTTTGAGTTTTGAGAGAGAAAAATGTCCTTTACAAGTTCTACAGAAAATGCTTGATAATTAATTCTTGGTTTTGGTAGAACATCAAGACTGTTAATAAGCTTTATTCACTCATGAAAATAATCTAGCTGCTAATTCAATTATTTATTAAAATACCATCCCCCCTCCCAGAACTTGGCCTTTTATTTGCAAGACTGTCCATTTTCTGTGGACCATCACACAACTAGACAGAGTGTGAGTGGGAATTCTTCACCCTCACCTGTGATGTTGCAGTACACTTGGAGAGGTCCCAGCGGCCCACTGCCATCCGGGTCGATGTAGAAGAAACCAGCTGAGTTCCCTTGGTGCCTGTATACCTCACAGGATCGTTCATAGAGGGCTGAAAAGACACAAAGGCAGCAGGGAGGAAACTTTGCATGGCTCTATATATTCCTTAGATGAATCAGTGACTTCTACTTATATTGACTGTCAATGTTGACTTCCTTCCCTTCTCCTATAACCTTGGCTTTACCCTCAAGTATTAACAAACCAGCATCCCAATACTTAATGGAATCACATCCTTCATTCACTATAGTAGTCATTCTTCTAACCAGCTCAGAGGTCACATCCTACAGAAGGTATCCCCGTACCTCTGCTAAGTCCCTTCTCTGTTATGAAACTGAACATGTACAGTCATGACTTTTTAATAATAAAGTAAAATGGCAATTTAATACTTATATATATATCCAGAGATCAGCACAATAACAAATGTATAGTAGGTGCCCAATCAAGTTTATTTGACTTAAGCATTTACTGAATTCTTAAAATATGTCAACAATGTAGTTGCCACCAGATGACAGAACATAAACGAGGTAATCAGCCTGGGCCTTATGAGCTCACAACCTGGTTGCAGCCACAAAGGTCTTTTTGTATTTAGAGAAAGGCAGACACAGGTGTCCTGAGATAGGATACCTTGACCAATCTACAGACATAAGAAATAAAAAAATCTCATTACACCAACACTAATGAATCCAGTGGGGTGTAAAGGAAGCATCTGCTGTCTCATATATGAGAAGTTGGGGTGTTGCCTGAAGCTTTATACAAAATGGTATGACTCAGAGAAGCACGTACACACCCAAGTGTGTCATCTTCCCATGCTTAAAACACTTCAGTGCATCCCAACAGCTTTACAGGTAGAGCACCAACTCCTCACATTCACCAACTGTCCCTGTGATAAACCATCTCAGGAAAATGAAGTTACAGTTTGTTATGATCAAGTATGAGGGTTGTATCAAATAATTAATCACCAATAAATTTAAAAATATTGAGACTGATTATGTTTTTATAAATTAGAGTGAATTCAAAGATATCCTTGTACTCACAGACTTCTTTCTTGTAGCCATATACATTTACTAATGTAGGAGGCATGTGGGAGAGTTATAGTAGCACCTTACATACTGGTCAAAATATATAACTTATTTCTCTTTTCTCAAACCTGATAATACATCTGGGTGTCTCATATATGTGGAAGTCACCTCTATGTGTGGTGCCTCTCTCCAGCCACTCCGACATGTCCAAGATAGCAACCAAGTGAAAGGGTTGCTGTTGTTACACTCAGGCAGCATTTGGGGGGTTACACAGTGGTTAAAAAGTTGAGCCCTGGGGTCATATTTGTTTTGCCTCATAAGGCTATGATTTACTACCTATGAATAAGCTAATTCTCCCCTGGTACGCAATCACTAAACTAATTCATTCTATCTTCACCACTTGGTATTCATATCTTGCTCATGAATTCATGTCCTCTCTTTGAATGCGGGCTGTACTTACGGATGTGCTTCTAACAGAACATGACAAAACGGATATATATCATTGCCAAGTCTTGATTATAAAAAAGATAATCCTGGATCACCCACTCTGGGAGCAGTCAATGAGACATGTCAAGGGAATGAGCTCTGAAGCAGAGCTCCACCATTAAACACTGAAATGATCACAGCCCTGACTGATATCTTAACTGAAGCCCTATGAGAAACCCAACCAGAAGCACTCAGGTTCTATAACCTATAAAGTGGTGATGTCCATTGTTTCTAGATGCTACATTTTGCTGTGATGAATTATGCAGGAATAGATAACTAATAATTCCCAAAACACTAATTTTCTCATGTGGATATAATTATAAAAAGACCTACCTCATACAATTGTAGTAAGGATTTGGAGAGATAATTCACATACAGCACTTAGCATAGTGCTTGGCACATAGGAATTTCCTGATAAATATGAACTACTACCATTATCATTATTATTATTGCTGTTATTACTGTATTGTTTCATGAAATGTTGCCTCTTCTTTTTTTGTCAGTTTTTGTTTACTTGACTTTTTTAGTGATTTATTTTAGTGATAGTAAGCCTCATGATTTTTAAATCATGAATCACAAGGCTCTTATGAAAAACTAAGTCCTACCTTCCTTCTGTGCAGAGATGTTGGATTTTAATTCTTAGTTCATTTGGGTTAGTTTTAGATTTTGGCTATTTCAGTTGTACCATTTTTAAATTCTGTAGAAGGTTTACTTTTCCCTCTGAATACTCTTTTCTTAATAACGTGCAATTATT
>PVJI01033588.1:0-11144 GCA_004026765.1 Micronycteris hirsuta
ATGAGAATCTTCTGGAATATAAATATACAGAAATGATTATCTTTACCCAATTATGAATTGCTTAACATAGTTTAGTAACAATACTATTGCTTGTCACATATACAGGATGCTAATACATCTGGTTGTAAATCTTTCGATTATAATTTTAAAAGTATTCCACTAAAAATTCATTGTGAAGATGATATGCCCAAGGTAGTCCCCATTTTTCTTGCAAATTTTTTGTTGATAGTTGAATTATTTTCCCCTTCCAGTATGAATACAATACCATTCAATAATTCATTGTTAAGGAAGTATCTTTTTTAACAGCAAGAGATAAAGGAACTTAAGGCTCAACGTTGAACTACCTGACCTAATTTAATCGGCTGGAAAATATAACCAGGACTAGTTATTCAAACCTATGGTTTTTAAATACTCTTCTCTAGCACATTGCAATACATAGAATGGGCCTCAAATTAATTTAGACCAACCTTTCACCCAGTATATGAATCCAGAATATAGTAGCTTTGGAACACTATCGCCCATTTCATTTTTAGGTAGTTGTAAATTAAGTTCTTTTAATAGTAAGCTGAGAGTTACTTTTGCACAACTTTCCTTCGTTGCTTCTGCATTTATGATGCAGTGCAAAAAAAAAAAACATACTTTTCTCAAAAAGTGAAATTCAGCTCCTGTAACATCTCCACCCTCATCAACTGTACAATTCCATTAATCGTTCTTTATGCATTGAATGCAGTAGGTGTTCAAAGAAAGTCTGTTGAAATGAATTTATATGAATTGGTTTTCTTATGAAGTTTTCACCATGATTTCTTAAATATAATTCTTTAATGGCCCAACTGAAATTTTACATCAAAAACAACAACCAAAAATAGCCTGTAGGAAAAAAAATAACATAAAAAAATTCTAATACAGTTTGACCACTAAAAAGGATAGTGAGATTTAAAACGAACTTATCATAGCTTTGTATTAATGTTTATAAATTGTTCTTGCCTCATATCTTTGTGGCCACTAATGTACATTTGTCAGATGACTGTGTTTACAGGGATGGTCTTTTGGCAAAGGACAGAGAGGATCCAGCTGTGAAGTCTCTCTTAAATTCATCAGCGAAATTACCCCTGATGCCTCTCAATGTTTATTACAGTAAAAACACCCTATAGTTGAAGACCATTCTAGGAGGCATGTCCCACTGGGGTTTGTTTGTCTCTTTTTCTTTCTGTGAATTCTCTCTAATGAGCTAATGTTAGAACGTGGACAGCTTGCTTGCCTCAAGCTTCTTCCCTGGTTCACCCTCCATATTGATAACAGGGTTAAGTTTAAAATATACACCATCTTATAGTTTTGCTATAGATAGAACTTTAGTTAGGCTTACATTAAAAAATGAAATTTAGGAAACTGATATTAGTATGTAGGACTTTGCATATTTGGTCAAAGAGTGAGAAAAATCATATACGTAATGGAAAGTCATTAGAAGTTCTAGAACAGGAAACAAAAATAATAAAAATTTTGACCTAAAAAGATTGTTCTAGCAGTGCCTGGCAGAAAAACAAAATTCATGAAACATAAACCGGGAGTAAATCAAACAGAAAATTTTCACTTTGCTTTTTGCTCTGTTACGACAGGCTGGGGAAAATAATACAAGAAACTGAACCCTCTTCTTGCTAGCCTATGAAATGGGTGATCCCACTATTTTACAAAAAATAAACATGAATTTATGTGATATTTCAAAATGTTATACCTTTAAAGGAAAGATAAAATAACAAAAATTATAGTGAAATTCTGTAATATAGTGTAATATTATAGGACATTAACTATAATATTATATAAGTATACACAGGTAGCACTTTCAACATTATAGCGTCTCAAATACTCTTAGAGTTGAAAATAATGAAAATGTAAAAATGTCCATATTAGTACATTAATTAAGATATGTGATGTTTAACAGGCCTAACCTATTGTTTCGTTGATGGTAATTGGCAGTTGGGAAGTTATAGGGTCTGTATTTGAGAATAATAGATAGAAAATAACCAAGATAATGAAACCTCAGCATTACAGCTTTTATAATTGGCACTCAGTCACTAATCCCCTCTGCTGAATTTAAATCAATACACAACACAGTAACCAAACCAAGTCATGGTTACTGTTGTAAATTCAAACACATGGAGAAAGCCAGCTGTGAATCACTATGCCAAACATTCAATTATTAACTCAATCAGCTTTGGTTAAAGAACAAACTACTGTATTACACAGGCAGTTAATAACTACCACAGAATAGCCAAGTGTTTTGCCTACTGTCTCATTGCTGTGTGTCAAGAAATATTTTGATAGTATTATCCACATAACATCATGCACCCCAGGATCACCAGAACTGTAAGGAATTTCTTATGTGAGGGTAGCAAAATATTTGAATTTGTAATATAAAGTAAAAATTAAAAAATAATAATCTAGTATCTTTTAAGTATATTTACATAAAGGATTATAGTAATTCACAAATAATTATAGTAATTTACAAAAATTACTATTCTCTTACTTGTCTTAGTCACAGTAAGTACTAGTATGTATAAACAAATCCATCAGTAATGCTGAATAACAGTAGTAATTCAAATTTTACAACTAATTAGTAAAAATTACTTTTCTCAATCAATAGAAATATATTGATTAGCTTTACTTAAGTGTGCCAATATCAACGTGACCCAGAGTCCTCTCCATACCCCACCCAGTGTGTGGGCACATGTGCCCACATGCATGGGTGTGTTTGTCTGTGGACTCAGAGCAGAAGAGAGAAATCGGATACTGAGCATCATTAGAGAATAAACACTTTGAAGGCACAGGATTCTGTTTATTTTTACTGCTGCGTTTATTCCCAATGAGACACAGAGTAGATTTATACAAGAATGTGTTCACCGAATTAAAAAAAAATGGAATCTTATCAAAGAAATGTATTTCTGGAAGAAGTAATAGTGCTAGTTCCTTTTGAAGTTTGGAGTTTTACCAACAAAAATAATTTTAAAAGGGGGATTCCATAGATGTTTTAAGCAAAATAATCTGGTTGCACACTTCGGCAGATCGGTATCATTTGGATATGTAGGCTCTCATGAGTGCGTTTTGTAAAAATCAGGTCTCAGTTATATTCACACATTTAGTTTCTAAAGTCCAGAGTTTAAAAAGGAATATAGTCACACGTCAGTTCTCGTTGGCTTCAGAACTCATCAAACCTTGTACTTGTTGCATTTTGATGAGAAAAAAATGTTTCAGCACTCAGGGCTTGCTTGGTAGTCATCGAACTTGCTAGAACTTGTATGAGTCATGCTGCCTCCCCACAAAAGAAAATGCTTCATCACTTGTTGCTTGCTCAGTATTTGTCAGTTTCAGCACGAGTTGAACTTTTGGCTTCTTTGATCTATTTGTACATAACGGATCAAGTAAATGAACATGTAACTTTTCTATTCTTAAAGTTACATGTCTGAATTGTAGTCAAGATTTTGGTGTTCAGGAAAGGCACATTCCCTTTCAAGAATGCCTTTGCAGCCAGAATTTTTGGGTTAGTTTCTCAATTTGTTTCACCAGTATATGAACACTTCTCAAAGTGTTCTTGTTTATGGTTGATGAACTGTGGGTTCTGCCCACATTTCTAATGATTTGGGAAGTTGTCCATTCCTCATTTATTTAATGAGCATGTATAGATCACCTCTTCTGTACCATCACTCAGCTAGATGATACGCATTGAAGATGAGTGAGATCTCATGACCCACCTGGAGTGGGCAGGCACTAAAATGGTACGCGGGCCATACTAGGGTCCTGACCAGAGAGAGTTGCAGCCTAAGAAAGAAAGGTGTGCAAGGTGGGTGGTAGGGGCCTCTAAGTTTGAAATCATAAAGCTAGCCAGGCATAGATATTTTCAAATAAATAATTAAAACGTGTTTTTATTTAAATAGTTTCAACAGGCAAAAGTGACAAAAATGACATGGCAACTGGTTTAACAAAAGAAAATTTGCTCTGGCAGCACTATGGATAAGTGTGAGAGAAAAGAGGCAAACTAGCAGCGCATTCTTATAGATAAGCCAAATGAGGATGAAAGCCTGACTTATGTAGATACAGTGGAAATGCGGAAAAGAAGATAACCAAGAGAGTTGATAAACTGATGCAATCCACAGTGCTCATTCATCATTGGAGACTGGCAACGAGGAAGGGTCTGAAAGGAATATAAAATAACTTTAAGACTGGATGAATAACCATAACCCTCACTAAAAGGGGGATAACAGAAGAGAGATTAAGATTTGGAGAAAAAGATACCTACTTCGGACAATAGATTTAAGTTGCCAAATTGTAAGTAAAACATTGCAGGAGGAGATAAATGTAGAGCTTTGGAATTTAAGAAAAGTTTGTGGTACAGATAACATTTGAAAATGGTCATCATAAATATTAACCAAAGCTATGGATATATGAAGTTATACTGGAAGAATAATGAAAGATCATTCATGTCTTTGTTTTTGTGGAAAAAAGCCAGAAAAAATCATGTAGAAGTCACACTTTAAGAAAGTTGTGTGCCTCAAATGTTAGCAATGCTCAAGCAAGTGATTTAAAAAATCTATGTGAATCATAAGTGGTTAGGGGTCACAGAGAAATCATTAAGAGATATTTGTGAACAAAATGGCATGCAGTCGATTTAGCCCTTTCTACAGTAAGATAGTAAGGAGAGTAGCCCTCCTTACTAGCTTACTATAGTATAATTTTAAAGAGAAACTCTATATATACACGCACACTTTGGCTTCAAGTTGGAAATAGTTTTTATAAGGTTAAAATGTTTAAGACAATTATTTATTTTTTATATTTGCTTAAAATTATAATCTTCTCTGCACAGATTATGAGTTAGTAATCTTTTAGCTACAATGAATAGAAAACTGAAGTCCAAGTAGTTTAAACAATACAAAAAAGTATTGACTGACATCACAGAGTACTAATGGCGGAGAAGGCTTTTTGATCCAGTGACGTAGGGATGTCATCGAGGACCATGTGTCTCCATCAGTAGACTTTGTGCTCGGCTTCATCTTGAAGTTGTTTCTGGAATGACTCCTCATGGTGGTAGGATGGCTTCCAGTAGCAAACAAAGTTACATGCGTCCACGCTCACGTCAGTGGTGTAAAGAGAGGCTTTCTGTCTTTTTCTTTTTTTTTTTTTTATGAATGAGAAAGATCAGTCTCAGAAGCCTCCAACTAACCTCTGAGTAGCGGTTACTATCATTGGTCAGCATTGGACAAATTGATGGGAATTAATCTCAAACGAATCAAATCTACTCCTAGAGTTGAGCGGTGAAGTCAGGTTTCCTCTAACATAGAGATTTTTGTGGGAGAGGGCAGAAATGTATACAAAAGTGAGGATCTGTTCAGAAAGCATGAAGTTGTTGTCTAGGTGGGTCAGGGCCAGCAATGTGTGCTGCAAGGTGCTTTAGCTCTCTGTTATTAATATTCATAATGCTAATAGTTTTAGAGAAGTGTACCAAGAAAAGTGCTAGGCACTTTATATGAATTATCACATATAATTGTCATAATACTGTTTAGGTGACATGATTATATACATTTTGCAACTGAAGAAATGGAAGTTTCTAGAGATTATGTAATTTACTTGTAGTAAACTACTTGTAGTTTAAATGTAGGTCTTGATTCCAGTTTTGTTGCCTTCCAAGGTATTTGCAATGGTATTTCATTTAGTCTCAAGGACAATTCTTTATCTTTCTGCTTCATTTCCCTTTTGTTGATGAAGATATTGTTTCTTTCCAAACAATTTACCGAGGGTGACTTGGTGACTGCAATCATCAGGTTTCTGAGGAATGTCGCTCATATAAGAAATCTCCTATTTCTTATTGTGACCCTCTTCCATCCTAGGGGTCCAGGAGACTATCACAAAGTCACATACTCAAAAACAAATGTTATTCCTGAAGCCTCTTGTACACAACAAGATATACGCAGCAGTTATGCTAAGAAGCTGGCATGAAAATAATTCTCTCACAGCCCTTGCTTTATAGAGGTGCTCAGAAAGAGGAACAAAGCTAAAGCTTTCTGTTGGAAATCAATTCATTTTACAAATTAGAACCAGAAAAGTGGATCAGAATTTAAACTTATGCTGCTTCATGAAGGAAAGTCTTCTAATTTAGCAAATCTGCTTGGGGAGGCCAGCCTTGTAAATGTTGTGAGATAACAGCAAAATGTTATTTTTCTTCACTGGCTCTGATACTAGGCAAAGTGAAGAAAATCCCTTTTATATCTGATCTGGATAATGTGGGTGTAGGTGCAGAGTTTCTTTTGTGAAACATGTGTCTTCGTTAATATTTTCCCTACTAAATAGATGCAAGAGACCTAAGAATAAAAAAATAATAATGCCGACTATCAAAACCTTCATTTTAAGATGCTTGTTATATTCTAATTTAATTAAGGGTTCATTTTTTTTCCTTGATATTACTTGATCAAAAGTCCATATATCAAAAATTTGGATTAAAAAATCTTGGTTTTGTGTATAATTTTAATTGTATTTATTGGATAATATAGGAGGTGATAATTAAAAAGCTACAATTACTAAGCATATATACAATCCCTGATTAGGAAAAAAGTAAAATCCAACATAAACCAATGTTAGAGAGGAAGATAATAATTTTTTTTCTCTTTTGAGAAGATATTTAAATATGTTATTTTCTAATGGAAACTATGTTTATTAATTTATTTAAAAAATCTATTTAGTACATTCAAGAACTGTTCATAGAATAAGGTGTGAATGCTGCCATAAAGTAGCTAGCTGATTTTGGAATAGGGAAATATGATTTGTATTTAAATAAATACAAAATTGTAAGTGCCATCGAAAGTAATGATATTGCCAATGGAAAAAAATTACATTTGATTGAATAATCAGGGAAGATTTGGTGGTCAGATACTCCTTGAACTGAATTTGAGGACTTTGACTTGCAGGTAAGAAAATGAAGGATCTTTACAGAAAGTAGGAGCATCACAATGATCAAAATGGGAAAGCAGAAAGTATGAATATCTATGAGCTTGTAGATTAATTTAAGTGAAGGAAGATTCTGTAGGTCAGTGCCTGGGTCCTTGTTTCTTTTTGGAGGAGGAGGGTGACCTTACCCAAGAGTAAAACTTTTTTTTATCTGGGGTTTAAAAGCTGATGCATATGTTTCCAGTCTTGAGAATTCCCTCCCTCACACACGGGAACAAAACCGACCTAGGCTTTTGTCTGAAGCGTGAAAGGAATGTTTGGACTGGCAGTGAGGCTGAGCTGGGACCAGCTGAAAGTGAGACTGGGTCCAGTTATTTTACTGTGGGGGTAGGTGGAAGGAGGAATGTGGAGGAAGAAGTAGAAGTGAGAGAGTATGGTGGGAGTGGGGAATAGACCTGGCATGGTGTTTCTGAAAGCCTGTTTATCTGTCTTATAGTGGATTGCTTGCTCTTTTTTACTAATGTTTTCGAATGTTGAATTAGAAAATAAAGATCAATTGAGTAAAAAAAAAAAAAAAAGGCTGCATAGCTGCATGAAGGGACCTTAAATATCCTTAGAAAGAATTGGGACTACTTAGGAAGAAATCAGTTAAGTGTTAAATGTTCTAGAATATTATATTGTGTGTTTACCACTTTTGATATATGGTAGAATTGTATACCTGAAACATACATAATTTTATCAACCAATGTCCTGCCAATAAAGTTAATAAAAATAAATTTGAAAAAACTAAAAATAAAAAATAATAAAATATAAATAAATAAATATATATACTTTTTTTTTTCTGGGAAAAGGGATTGAACATGTTTGGATTTCTGAAAAGATAGGGTTTATGATTCATTTGCCTTTAATTCTTTAGTATCTAAGCATAGCCTTGCAAAAAACAAATGCTTACTAAAAGTTTTTTATTTTTAATTGACAGACATATCGATGGACAAGCTGAAGTCAATGGAAAAAACTAGCGACTGGAAAAAATGATTTAGAAGGGTTGCAAAAGACCAGTGGTGAATCTAATTGACCTTGGCCAAGTGTTGGCAATAGGGAAAGGCTGTGAACAGTAAATATTTCAAAGGCAGAACTGACCAGATTTGCATATTGATCGGCTATTAGAATAAAGGAAGAGATCAAAGTTGATTTCCAGTTTTGAACCTGAGGGCTGTGAATTTGGTAGTGAAAAGAACATACTGGACTTACGGACAAGATGGAGGAATAGGTAGACACACTGTGCCTTCTTGCACAACCAAAAAGGAAAAACAACAATTTAAAAAAACAAAAACAGCTAGAACTTATAGAAAATTGAACTGAGTGGAAGTCTGACAACTAAGGAGTTAAAGAAGACACGTTCATCCAGATCGGTAAGCGGGGCAGAGCTGGGCAGAGAGTGTGTGGTGAGATGGCGGTTCGTGGAATGGTACGGGCAACGCTGCAGCTGCCTAGAGAGGCCTGTCACAGGCATGCCTGGCCAAAATGAAGCCACTGCACTCAACGAAACCTGCAGCTGCCTGACCTGGACCCAGCAGGCCTGAGACTGGTGGACTGGGCAGTCCCTCATTTGCGTGCAGATAAACCGGTATAAAAAGCTGGGAAGTGGAGTAGACCGAGCAACCCACTGCGGGGAAATAAGGCCTCAAACCACCGACTGAAAACATCTGTTGGGGCTGAGGTGGCAGCGGGAGGAACACACAGCCTCACAGGAGAGTTCATTGGAGAGACCCACAGGGACTTGGAACTATGCAAGCCCACCCGCTCTGGAGCCCTCAAAGAAGGGCCCAACTTGCTTGTGGGTAGTGGGGGAAGTGCAGAGAACTGAGCAAACATCATTGTTCTCTCAGGCCCTGCCCCCATAGGTAGCATCACAACAAAGTAACGTGGGTTACCCCACCCTGGTGAACACCTATGGCTCTGCCCCTTAAAGTAACAGGTATGCTAAGAAAAAAAATGGCCCAAATGAAAGAACAGATCAAAGCTCCAAAAAAATACAACTAAGTGACAAAGAGATAGCGAACCTATCAGATGCACAGTTCAAAAAACTGGTAATCAGGATACTCACAGACTTGGCTGAATTTCTTTGCAAACTAGATGAACAAAAGAAGGATACATGAAAGGAAATGAGGGGAAATGTGCAGGGAACCAATAGGGATGGGAAGGAAACTGGGAATCATCAATGGAGTGGACCAGAAGGAACAAAAAACATTCAACCAGAAAAGAATGAAGAAACAAGAATTTTAAAAAAATGAGGAGAGGCTTAAGAACCTCCAGGACATCTTTAAACGTCCCAACATCTGAGTCATAGGGGTGCCAGAAGGAGAGGAAGAAGACCAAGAAATTGAAAACTTATTTGAATGAATAATGAAAGAGAACTTCCCCGATCTGGCAAAGGAAATAGACTTTCAGGAATTCCAGAAAGCTCAGAGAGTCCCAAAGATGTCAGACCCATAGAGGAACACACCAAGGCAGATCATAATTACATTACCCAAGATTAAAAATAAGGAGAGAATCTTAGAAGCAGCAAGAGAAAAGGAGGCAGTTACCTACAAAGGAATTCCCATAAGACTGTCAGCTGATTTCTCAAAAGAGACCTTTCAGGCAAGAAGGGGCTGGAAAGAAGTATACCAAGTCATGAAAGGCAAGGACCTACATCCAAGCATACTCTATCCAGCTAAACTCTCATTTAGAATGGAAGGGCAGATAAAGTGCTTCTCAGATAAGGTCAAGTTCAAGGAGTTCATCATTACCCAGCTTTTATTATATGAAATGTTAAAGGGATTTATATAAGGCATGGAGGGATATCAATGAGGGAGTGGGAAGGGGAGAGAGGAAGAAGAGGTGCAGAGAATAAGTAGCATGGCTGGTAGGTGGAAGACAGACTGGGGGAGGTTGAGAATAGTATAGGAAATGTAGAGGCCAAAGAACTTATGTGTATGACCCATGGACAAAAACTAAAGGGCAGGAGTTGGGGGTGGTGGTGAGGCAAAGGGGAATGAAGGGGGGAAAATGGGACAACTGTAACAGCATAATCAATAAAATATATTTAAAAAAATAAAAGAGCATACTTATATAAGGAAAGCAAAAGGAACATTTTGATGTAAGATGCAAAGTTTAGTTTTGAACATGTGTTTAAGGTGACAGATACAAGTTAGAAGTTCAAGAATAAGTAGTTAGTGAAGTCTGACTTTTGCGTGAGATAATGGCTAGCAGTAAATGCCATGGAGGCATTTGAATCTTGGTGATTGAGAAAGAAGAGACTCAATAGAAGATGAAAGCCAAAGGCATGTTATGAGGAAATCTTCATTTAGGGAAGTTTGAGGAAAAACTGGAGGCGTTTTTATAGACATGATTTCAATAAGCTTTTTTGTTTAATCACAGTATTAGAAATTAATGAGATAATAGGAAGCCAAAGTGCCAGGACTATACTTGAACTTCTTACAGTGAAAGAAAACTACAAACTCAAGCTTAAGCACCAGTATGCAAGTCCACAGCTGAGTTGTGTTGGGTCATTTGCCACTTTTTGCTCAGTATTGTGGACATAATAGTTGTTCAGTAAATATACAAAAGTATTTGAATTAAGTAGAGTAAATCAGTCAATGCTCAATTAACTTATTGTGGAATAATTGCTTTATTCTTTTGTTTGGATTTTCCCTTTATAATTATAGGTAAATATATGCTTATTGTAAAAAAAAATTTAACAAAGTAAAAGTGAATACTAAAAATTAAATTGTAAATTACTGTGAATGTTTTATATGTATATTTTAGACATTTTGTATGGAACAAAAATATATAAATATATATTTATTCATATTGGAATTTGCTGTTTACCCTTCATAATACTGTGTATTATGGGAAATTTATCATTTTAGTACATGTACCTCTATCTTATTGTTATTATTTTTTATTTTTAATAAATCCTTTTTATTGAATTTATTGGGGTGACATTGGCTCACAAAACCATACAGGTTTCAAGTGTACAAGTCAACACAACACCATCTGCACACACTATCATGCACCCATCGCCCCAAGCAAAGTCTCTTTCCATCCCCATTTCCCCCGCTTTGCCCACTTCTACCTACCTCCACGCCCTTCCCTCTTGTTGTCCCGACACTGTTGTCTATGTCTATATGTTATATATGACATATATGTTATATATGTGCTATATATAGGTG
>PVJI01033589.1:0-11138 GCA_004026765.1 Micronycteris hirsuta
GCGTGTAATGTCCAGGGCTACGCTTCCTCATGCGTGGAAAAAGAATTCCCTCAGTGGAAGACTCCCAAACTCTTTTTATGAAGCCAGCATCATCCTAATCCCAAAACCAGATAAAGACACAACAAAGAAAGAAAACTTCAGGCCAATATTGCTGATGAATATAGATGCTGAAATCCTCAACAAAATATTGACAAACTGCATCTAGCATTACATTAAAAAGATCATACACCATGACCAAGTGGGTTTCATCCCAGGGATGCAAGAATGGCACAATATTTGTAATCAATAAATGTAATACATCACATAAACAAAACAAAAGACAAAAATCACATGATCATATCTATAAGTGCAGGAAAAGCGTTTGATAAGGTACAGCACCCATATATGATAAAAACACTCAGCACAGTGAGAATACAGGGAGCATTCCTCTACATAATAAAGGCCATACATGAGACACCTACAGCCAATATCGTACTCAATGGGCAATAGCTAAAATCTTTCCCGTAAGATCAGGAACAAGACAAAGTTGTCCACTATCACCATTTCTATTCAATATGGTATTGGAAGTTTTAGCTACAGTGATCAGACAAGAAGAGGAAATAAAAGGCATCCAACTGGAAAGGAGGAAACAAGACTGTCATTATTTGCAGATGACATGTTAGTGTACATAGAAAATCCAATAGATTCCGCCAAAAAACTACTCGACTAATAAATGAATTTGACAAAACAGCAGGATACAAAGTCAATATCCGAAAATCAAAGGTTTTTTTGTATACAAACAATGAAACATCAGAAGTAGAACTCAGGAAAAAAATCTCATTTGACATAGCAACAACAACAAAAAATATCTAAGAATAAACCTCACCAAGGAGGTAAAAGACCTGTACTCTGAAAACTACACAACACTGAAGAAAGAAATCATGGAAGACACAAACAAATGGAAACATATACCATGCTGATGGATCAGAAGAATCAACATCACCAAAATGTCCATAGTACCCAAAGCAATTTATAGATTCAATGCAATCCCTATCAAAATGCCAATGGCATATTTCACAGATATAGAACAAATGCTTCAAAAATTTATATGGAACCATAAATGACCCTGAATACCTGCTGCAATTTTGAGAAAGAAGAGCAAAGGAGGAGGGATCACAATTCCTGATATCGAACTGTATTACAAGGTCACTATAATCAAAACAGCCTGGTGTTGGCATAAAAATAGACAGATAAACCAATGGAACAGAATAGAGAGCCCAGAAATAAACCCAAGTCTCTATGGCCAATTAATTTTCGACAAAGGGAGCAGTAGCATAAAATGGAATAAAAATAGCCTCTTCAAGCAATGATGTTGGGAAATCTGGACAGATACATGCAAAAAAGTGAAACTCGAGCACTAACTTACATCATAAACAAAAATAAATTCAATGTGGATAAAAGACTTAAATATAAGTCATGACACCATAAAAGTCCTAGAGGAAAACATCGGTAGGAAAATCTCAGACATTCCCTGCTGCAACATCTTCACTGATACGTCCCCTAGAGCAAGGGACATAAAGGAAAGAATAAACAAATGGTACCTCATCAAATTAAAAAGCTTCTGCATTGCAAAAGAAAACAGCATTAAAATGAAAAAAGAACCAAATATTTGGGAGAACATATTTGTTAATGACAACTTGGACAAGGTTTTGATCTTCAAAATATATAAAGAACTCATACGACTCCACTCTAGGATGACAAAAAAAAAACCAATAAAAAAGTGGGCAAAAGACTTGAGCAGATACTTCTCCAAGGAGGACATACAGAGGGCTCAGAGACATATGAAAAGATGCTCAGCATCACTAGCCATCAGAGAGATGTAAATTAAAACCACAATGAGATACCACCTCACACCAGTCAGACTGGCCATCATAAAGAAATCAACAAACAAGTGTTGGAGAAGATGTGGAGAAAAGGGAACCCTACAGCACTGTTGGTGGGAATGCAGAGTGGTGTAGTCACTGTGGAAAACAGTATAGAACTTCCTCAGAAAACTAAAAATAGAACTACCTTTTGACCCAGCAATTCCACTGCTAGGATTATACCCTAAGAGCCCTGAAACACCAATCCAAAAGAACCTGTGCACCCCACTATTCATAGCAACACAATTTACAATAGCCCAGTGCTGGAAGCAATCAAGTCCCCATCAGCAAATGAGTGGATGAAGAAACTATGGTACATTTACACAATGGAATTCTTCACAGCAGAGAGAAAGAAGGAGCTTATGCCCTTTGCGATAGCATGGGTGGACCTGGAGAGCATTATGCTAAGTGAAATAAACCAGGTGGTTAGGGACAAATACCGTATAATCTTACCTTTAACTGGAACATAATCAACAAAAGGAAAAAAAGCAAGCAAAATATAACCAGAGATATTGAAATTAAGAACAGTGTAACAATAGCCAGAGGGGAGGGGAGAGGGAATTGTGGGGAGAAGGGTTTTCAGGAACTACTGTAAAGGACACATGGACAAAACCAAGGGGGAGGGTGGAAGCAAGCAAGGGATGTGTGGCTGGGTGGGATGGGAGGAGGGGAGAGGAGAAAATGCAGACATCTGTAATTGAAGAACAATGAAGTAATTTTTTTTAAAAAAAGAACCATTAGGGGGATTGTATTAGTGGGAAAGTTGTTTCTGTGGGAAAGGTAGAGTCAAATTTGGAGGAATCAGCAGCCCCCTCTTCCCTCAGTAGACAGACCACTAAACACTTAACTCAGTCAGAAGAGAGACCCTCACCACTAATGTCCTCCAGAGGAACAGTTAGAAGTTGGTGTAATAAATACTCCAAACTGACTCAATCTGCTGTGAATCAAGCAAGTGGACACCTTTGGCCTATGATTTATAAGGAGGGGTCACCAACAGAGAGGGTTCAGGGCTACTCGCCTAAGTGCTGTATTCCGGTCAGCCTGGAACCCATTATTATAATAACTGAGAAAATCAAGTAGGAGTCAAGTTGAAGCATGTTGAAATTTTAAAAAACACATTAACGGGGGTCTGGCAAGATGCCAGTAAAGCCTGTGAGCAAAGACAGCTGGAAGGCCAATTGCTTAGTCAATACTGAAAGATAGTTTCTTAAATATCTGAGTCAACACACACCAATTTCACTCTGGGTCAATACTTCCATTTAATTGCACTGGGGAGTCTCTCCACTAAGACACATAACAACCCAAAACGAAGTGGAGTGAAATAAAAACATTTTATCAAAGTGCGAATGAGGTTCTGGGTGCAGCCTGGAGGCCTTGGTCCCACTGAAGTGTTCCCTGTTGCCCCAGCTGACCTGTAGAAGTTGGATGAACCTTGAAGCCACTCAACGAGGCCTCCTCTTTAAAGAAAGCTGAAGGAAGGGGTGAGTATCACATCTCAGCTGGCCCTCAGAAAGGGGTCCATATAGTGTGCTTCTTGCCATTATGATGGGGTAAATGGCAGGGGGACCTGAAAATAGCAGAGCATATCCCCCATAACCCTTTATTGGGGAAAGAGAAAGCAGATGATACAACATTTAATATACTTTGCATAGCAATGGCAAGTTAATAGCTATGCCTTTCCTGAGGGGAATAGGACTGCTGCCCAGGATGAAAGGTGTACAGTGATTTTAAGAGCATATAGTGACTCGTGACATTGCCAAGGGAGGTGGATGTCCACCCAAGATGCCTCTATGTCCCTGAGAACTCTTGCCCTGACTAAAGAGGGAATAGATATGGGTGAACTGGCAAAAATGGTGGAAGCTAACATTTCATAGGAGGGGCCAGATATGAGGTCACATAGGAAGTTCTAGGCTGAGCATTTAAAATGAGGGCAGGTTGAAAGAGAAGGGGGTCTGCCACGGGGTCTGGTGTGTAAGGGGGAAGCCACATGGTTTGGAGTAAGGGAAGAGCATGACACGAGCTCTGGAGTAAGAAAGAGGAGGCCTGCTGGGGGGAAACCTTCCTGGAGAAGACAGTGACAGAGCCAATGAAGTTATGCAGGCACCTGCGGAGCCAAGCACAGATTCATGAGGGGTGCTTGAAGCTGGACTGTAACCAGGAATGCTGAGCTGCAGACTTCTGCTTTTCTGAAAGATGGTAATTCTGACTGGCATATTCTGAAATTAGCCTAGTTTGGAAAAGGGAGGCAGGATTATGTGTTTTGGGATGTTTTAAATGGAGTGGGACTTAATGGCAGAAATCTGCCATTGTTCTAAATCTGTATAACCTTTAAATAAACAACCCCTTTACTTTTTCACCACACTCTTGCATTGGGAGTCACACTTCTTGGCAGTGGGTAATCAAACCCTACAACTGTTCCAAAACCGTATTGGCTGGGTTCTGTAACACCACCACTGCAGCTTATTTTGCTGGCAAGTCCCTGAGATATTTTTCAGGAACCAAAGTCATCACAAGGTAGTGGAGGGCAGAGCCTGCTTCCCACACCAGGGAGCCAGGTCAGATGAAAATGCCCTTGGAGAATGGTCATAAGTTTGTCAACCAGATAATATAACCTGGTGAGGTTTATGGCAGAGTGATCAATGAGTTGAGCCTAGAATGTTCTCCCAACTGCCCAGAGAGTGGAAAACAGGCAGATCTCTAAGGCAGCAAAATCCAACAGCCATTTAATCTTCAGAGTTCTGACAGGTTTTGGCTATGGATGGGAACACTTTCTAAAATGACTCCCATATAGGGGTCAGGTGGAATGGCCTGGGGCTGGAGGTGAGGGTGGGGGCTTCTAAGGTGACTCTGGCAGCCTTCACTCTACCTCAGAGATAAGCCTAGCATATAGCCAGATATAGCCAAAACCCATGAGAACTGGGACTTAAACTCTGATGAAAAGCAGGTGCTGAGAGCAGGTGGCACAAATCCTTCAAGGCTAAATTCTATGTCTGCTGCCAATCATTGGAATAAAGAAGAAACTGAAGTTTTAAAAAGCAATTCTGATTCATTAGATCTGGGTTTGGGTGCTAGAATGAAGTCCAATAGCCCACCTGGCTTGGATCTCATTTCTCCAAGCCTCTGGCTCACATTGTACATTATATCAGCCTCCTATAGTGTGTCAGCTATTCTTTATTAATACTTCTGCTTACTACACTCAACAATCAGAAATCGGTTCACATGGAGCCAAGAGGATCTGAGATAAACATGCCTGGGCCATTATGAAGCCAAGAAGTCCAAGTACAGGAGCGTCTCACTTGGGGAAACAATGAAATTATTTTTGTCTGTTACTCAGAGGGCTCACATGGACATGGCCTTCCACAGACAAGCCTGATTTCTGATCAAGTCTTATTTCTTCCACTTACTAGTTGTGGGACATTATATAAATTATATAACTTTCTGAATGTCCAGTTTTTTACCTCTATTATGGGAATAGTCATAGGACTGTTGTATCAAATGTGGTAATGTGGTAAAACACGCGGCACAAAGTAGTTACCCAACAAATTCCAGCTCTCAACCATTCTAGCCCCCCCCCCCCATCAAACTGGGGTAACCTCGGTTTCTCCTCCTCTAGTTGTTGGTATTGATTTTTGTCACAGAAAGCAAGAGTTAGAAGAGGTTCCAAATCAGAGTCCCAGTTGATAAATTTTGTCCCCTACTTCTAAGTAAGATGCCCAGCCTTGCCTAACCCTGTTGGTTTTTCCTGTGGCGGGACCCCCATGCAGCAGAAGTTTAATAAATAAATTTGTTCAACATCATGGAGTATAAGGAGTTTTTCCAACACCCTCCCTTCTGAACTGTTTATGGAACAGCCATTTAGAAATACAAATAACAAAGATGTCTTCCTTTGAATGTCCCCATGGAGGGCCAGCAATTCCTCACCTTGTCCCAGACGTCATGCTCATACTTTCTGTGTGTGAATAGGAAAGCTCAAGTCCACACTGTCCAAGGCTCCTGCCCATCTCTTTGACCACATACCCTGCTGCTTCTTTTCACTTCCACTCTTCTCTAGATATGTTGTGTCTGCCTTGGAGTGTGGCCTGACCTGGAAGCCCCTACCCAGACAACCATGTGCCTTGTTCTTTCTCTTCATGGAACTTTCAGCTTAAATGCTGTTCCCTCAGAGAAGCCTTCATTGGCTTTCTCCACTACTCAGTTCTATGTTCTTCTTAACATTAATCACTACCTAAAATTATCTCATTTATTTTGTTACATGTTGTCTGTCTCCCTCTACTAAAACACAAACTATGAGGCATGTGCTAAGGGCACGGTGTCCAGAGTAATTCATTTAGTGTGTATGTGGAGACAAGTAAGTTTTTCTGAGTATTGGAGGTACTCAGAGGGCTCCCCCAGGACACTTGGGGTGGGGAGGTGAGTGGGTTGGTAAAGCATTAAAAAACATTTAAAATGCAGCAAAGCATCCAGTTCTAAGGCACCAAATCCCACCTGAGCTGTGCCTTTCTGGCTCTTTCTCATTTCCCATTATCTGTATCACTTGAACCCACAGTTCTCTTCACATGCAACCCAATACTGGGGATCTTTGTCACTGGTCTCATGTACTCACCATCTGCAGCATCACTCTTGGAGTATATCTGCCAGCTGTCTGCATACTTCATGACAGCAACAGTTTTGCTGTCTTGACTTCCTTGAGCACTTGTTTCTGCAGAAAATCACAAAGAGAAGAAAAAGTGAGAAGAGACATGTACGCAGACTTCATGAGTGGTAGAAGTGGGGAAACTCTTCAGTGCCTCTGACATCAGCAGCCCCTGGGTATTTTCTTCCATGCTTCCCCAAAATCTGTTGGAAATCCAGCCTGTATGTCCTGTGGTAGCTAATCCAAGAAAAGAGGCCAATTTAGGAAGAGCATTAGCATGCTTATTAGTGTTCTATATCCCCTCCTCCATTGCTGGCTTTGAAAGGTTCAGCCCCTAATGGCTAATGGGGTCATATTCTGGAATAACTGAGACAGTAAGAAGCAGTGTCAGTCCTGGCCTTCCTGCTCATTCTGGAGTCTCCAGTGCTATGCTCCAGTGGGGCTGGAAGGATAGGCATGGAGAGGCAGACACCCCCTTCCCTAGAGTCTGACAGCCGATGCTCAACACAAGAAATCTTAGGCTAATGAGGAAAGGGTCTAGAGAAATGTGCACAAATGCAAAAAGAGAAGAGGCTGAGATACCCACTCTGGGTTCCACACATAGGATTGTGCCATTTCTCTTTGGAGATACCTGGAGAAGGGGATCAAGCTTGGTGGTGTATGGCATTAGCCCAGAGGAAGAAGTGACTTTTCTGTATTATAATCCATGCCTGGGAGCTACCTACTCTCAACGAGGTACCTTTTCCAAGTTTACACAGAGACACTGTTTAGAGTCTAGTGGGACTAACCCTCCCTCTCTGCACATCATCTCTCCCTCCTGTTTCTAGGGTCCATACTAGTTATTCAGTTGAGGAACAATTACAAATTTTCTACTTGGTTGTTTTTTGTTTTGTTTAGTTTTTCTAGCTCAGAACTGAAAGTGGATTAGATTCTACTAACACAGACTATGTTCTAGATTCCTGTTTTTCAAAGTAGAAAGTTTAGGAAGCCCTGAAGTAGTATCAGGTATGAACTAGGCACAACATCCAAGCAAGACTCTGCCCCATCCTGATGCTAAAACCTATAGCCCTCTTTCTCTCTTCCATGAGAAGGTGGAAAAACACCCCCACTCATTTTATTTTTTATATTTCTAATAACAAAGAAAAAAAGAGGAAATATTTGCTTATCCCTCTCTAGCAACCTTCCATGCTGTGGGAAGGATATGGTGAGAGGGAGAAGGTTATGTTGGAGGGCAAAGCAGCCAGAGCCTAGACATTCAGATACCAAACACTCTCACAAGAGTGGCTCTTGGCTTTTATTAGTCAGTTGTTTCTGGGTTTTAGTTTAGATCTTTCTATCTCAGTGTCTCCATCAGTAAAATGTACCCCAAATCAATCACAACTCACAGGGATGCTAAAGTGAGTTGGTATTAGAATAAAAGCACTATGAAAACAATTTTAAAACTTCTTCAAATACCCATCTGCTTGTTGGTATAGCCCCGATTTTAAAAATAATAGTGAGGGGCCTCCAGTCAAGTTGGCAGCATAGACAGACATGGCTTGCCTCTTTGCACAACCATGTCAAAATTACAATTAAAATATAGAACAACCATCACTCAGAAACATCAGAAATCGAGCTGAATGAAGTCTGACAACTACAGAAAGAAACCACATCCATCCAGACTGGTAGGAGGTGTGAAGACACAGAACAGGATGGTCCCTCACCCACATGTGGTGGATAAAAGTTCTGGAGGGATATTTTGGGAGCAAGGAGTCCCAGCCCCACACCAAGCCCCCAAGTTCAGGGTTCCAGTGCCAGGAAGATAAGTCTTCAAAACTCTGGCTGTGAAAGCCAGTAGGGATTGAGTTGGTGGAAGAAACTTCCAGAGGCTCAAGCAGTTCCACTTAAAGAACCCACACATGGACTCACCTACTCACACTCACTCCTTCAGAGCTCCAGCATGGGGTAACAGCTTGAAAGGCATCAGTGGCATAAAGGGAGGAACTGAAGTAAGGGAAATTCATATATCCACTTTGGGAGAGTGTAGCCCTGTGCTTTCACGCGTGCAAGAGCAAAGTATCTCATGTAGCACAAGCCGGCATGCATAGACCCACGCGTGTGGTAGCAGAATTTCCCTATAGACTCCACCAAGAAACTGCTAGACCTATATGTAATTTTGTCAAAAGAGCAGGATTCAAATTCAATATGCAGAATTCAAATGCATTTTTATACACCAGGAATGAAGTATCAGAATAAGAAATCTGGAAAAAGTCCTATTTACTATAACAAAAAGAAAAATAAATTACCTAGGAATAAACCTTACCAAGGACATAAAAGTCCTGTAATCAGAAAACTAACAGCACTGAAGAAAGAAATTAAGGAAGTCACAAATTAATGGAATCATATAGTGTGTCATGGATTGGAAGAATTAATATCATCAAAATGTCCATACCATCCAAAGTAATTTATATAGTCAAGGCAATCCCTATTAAAATACCAACGACACATTTCAGAGATATTAACATACATGTCAAAAATTTATATGGGATGATTAACAACCCTGAATAGCCTCAGCAATTTTGAGAAAGAAGAACAAAATAGGAACTATCACAGTATCTGATATCAAACTATATTACAGGTCCACTGTAATCAAAACAGTATGGCAGTGGCATAAAAACAGACACATAGACCAATGGAACAGAATAGAGATCCCAGAAATAAGCCCAAGTCTCTATGGTCAAGTAATATTTGAGAAAAGAGGCAGAAGCATAAAATGGAGTAAAAACTACCTCTTCAGCAAATGGTATTGAGAGATCTAGAGAGCTATGTGCAAAAATATGAAAGTAGATCACCACCTTACACCATAAATAAAAATATATTCAAGGTGGATAAAAGACTTACATATAAGGCATGACACCATAAAAATCTTAGAGGAGAACATAGGCAGGAAAATCACAGATATTCCATGTAGCAATATTTTCACCAATATGTCCCCTTGAGCAAGGGATATAAAGGAAAGAATAAACAAATGGGACCTCTTCAAAATAAAAACCTTCTGCACAGCTAAAGAAAACAGCAGTAAAATGAGAAGGGAACCAAACATAATGGGACATATATTTGCCAATGATACCTCGGACAAGGATTTGTTCTAAAAATATGTAAAGATCTCACATGACCTCTTCCAAGAAGACAAACAACCCAATTAAAATGGGCAAAGGACCTTAACAGACACTTCTCTAAAGAGGACATACCAAAGGCCCATAGATATATGAAAAGATCCTCAGCATCGCCAGCCATCAGGGAGACGCAAATTAAAACCACAATGAATACTACTTCAGGTCTGTTGGAATGTCCATCATAAACAAATCAACAAACAAGTGCTGTCGAGGTTGTGGAGAAAAGGGAACCCTAGTGCACCACTGGTGGGAATGCAGGCTGGTGCAGCCACTGTGGAAAACAATTTGTAATTTCCTCAGAAAAGTAAAAGTGGAACTGCCCTTTTATCCAGCAATTCCATAGTTGAGATTATACATTAAGAATCTTGAAACACCAGTTCAAAAGAACCTATAAACCCCAACGTTCATAGCAGCACTATTTGCAATAGCCAAGTGCCGGCAGCAACCTATGTGCCCACCAGTAAATGAGTAGGTAAAAAATGTATGGTACATTTTCATAACGGAATACTATGCAGCAGAGAGAAGAATCTTCTACCCTTCTTGACAGCATGAATGGATCTGGGGAGCATTATGCTAAGTGAAATAAGCCAGGTGGTGAAAGACAAATACCATATGATCTCATCTATAAGTGGAACCTAATCAACAAAACAAACATGCAAGCAAAATATAACCAGCAAGACTGAAATAAAGAATGATCTGTCAGTAACCAGAGGGAAGAGGGGAGAAGGATAATGGGGCAAAATAGGGGAAGGGCCATCAAGGAATACGTAAAGGACACATGGACAAAACCAAAGGGGGTAGATTCATAGGTGGGAAGTGGGTATGGGTGGGTCGGTGGGGCATTGAGGAGGGAAATGGAGACATCTGTACTTGAGCAACAATAAACAAATTATTTAAAAAATAAAATATTTATCATAGTTATTTTAAAGACTCTCATAATTTCAATATCTAGACCGTCTATGAATCTGCTTCTATCAACTGATTCCTCTTTTGACAACACACCACACCACCATATTCTTGTTTTTTTCTTTGAATCTCGTATTTTAAATCATTTAATTGTATTTCCCATATTGTGTGTGAAAGTATCCTTCTGAGAAGTTTATGCCCCTTCTCTTTCAGAGTGCTAGAGTGGAGACTGAATGAACTAATCTGTGTTTGAGTGGGCTCTGGGATATTTCCATAGATATTGTTGCTTTCCATGCAGCACTGATTTTAAACATTACAGTGGCCAGTTCAGGACTCTTTCTCCAGCACACCTTGGGATCTGAGCACCAACAAGGCTCTGAGAACCTCCTCATGCTGTACAAACAGACCACCAACTTTCTGAATTATTGGAGATCACTTTCTGCTTTATAGACCAACAGTGAGAGTTTTGGGAGTGTCCTTACTCATCAGCCCTACTATGGCTCTCTCTTCCTAAGGATATTTCTATATGTCTCCAGACTTCAA
>PVJI01033590.1:0-11135 GCA_004026765.1 Micronycteris hirsuta
CAATAAAATAATTAAAAAAAAAAAAAAAGAAAAAAAAGAAGAATATAAATTTTTCTTTAAAATAAATTTTGTGGCCTGAGTACCTACAGAAAATTAATATTCTATATGAGCTTTTCAATATAGCAATATGAATACAGTTCATGCTCATGCTATTAAGCTAAGCTTCTATATAACGATTAAAGTCCCTCATAATTTTTTTAAAAATCCAGAGGTTTTACAGTTACTGAAGCAAACAATATCTAAGTTATAAAATAATCTAATCTCTGTTTAGTTCTCAGAGGTAACCACTGGCACAATAAAATTTCTTGTAATACTTTAATTCCATGAAATATCACTAGGTCCAGATACCCTCAGACATTTCTGTTTAATCATAGCAGACTGACACTTAAACAAAGTAAATAATTCCCAGTGATCATATTACAGATGTAGAGCAATGCTAATTTTTTTCAAAATATATTTTCATTAAAGAAATTTTAAAGAAATATCTTAAATTCAATACCTACGCTGAATAAATTATCTCATTCCATCCACCCCAATTTTTGTTTTTAGTAACTGTCAATCAACACAGTAAATAATTCCACAGATCAGCAATTTTCAACCTTTTTCATCTCATAGCCACACAAACTAATTACTAAAATTCTGCAGCATACAAAAAAAATATTATTTCTTGCTGATCTGACAAAAAATGGTATAATTTTGATTCATTTACACCAGATTGCCATTGTTGTGTTGGCTGTTGTCATTTTTTTATTTGACAAGCTAAGGGAAAAGAGGTCAGTGCCCTGACTAAACAGTCAGGTATGACGTGTGTTAAGAGTTCTTGCAGCACACCAGCGGAAACTGCTGCCATAGACGACATGGTGTAATGAAAGGAGTACCACAGTGGATATCAAAGGACTGGATTCTGCTAGTTCCCAAATACAATGGTTTAGGCAGATCACTTCATTTCTGTGACCCTCAGAAAACAGGAAAACAAGTTATGACTGTTCTACTTGTAAGTTGTCTCCCAACTTCACATATGTTCTACTTGTAACTTTTTTCGACTTTACAATGTTGTGAAAGTGATAAGCATTTAGTAGAAACCATACTTCGAATTTTGATCTTTTCCTGGGCTAGCGATATGCAATATAATACTCTCTGGGGATGCTGGGCAGCAGCAGCAAGCAAGATTCCCAATCAGGCACCCGATCAAAGAGGGCTGATCTGGTAAACAGAGGATACTCTACAGTATACTATGTTGCCAGTATTGTTCGGGTACCGTGTTTTGTTTTCCCATCACAGCATGTCTACGAAGGCCCATCTGTATCTCTTGTTTCTGGCAAGAAAAGGAAAGCAATTACTGGCGAGATGAAACGACATCAGCCCAACTGTAAGCTAATGTATGTGTTCTCAGCATGTTCAACTAGGCTAGGCTATATGATGTTCCTTGGGTAGGTTAGGTCTACGCAGTGCATTTTCAACTTAAGATATTTTCAACATAGGGTGGGTTTATCAGGATATAACCTCTGTAGATAATCTATATGGCTCTACATTCTATAATTCTATAAATAATTAGCATTTTGTTTTAACAATTTAATTTTTTTAAGATCACCTTTAAGTAAAAATATTAGCAGCACACATGGAAGAATTAAACTGAGGAATTCCACAGAAATTCCTACAGAGATTTGTATAGTCTCACTCTCAAATGCAAAGAGGACTCAGGGGGAAAAAAAAGTATGTTGTATCTGAATACTATCCAAGTAATATAGTATTTTGACCACACTGGCTCCTGGGGTAGAAAAAAATGGTAGTAAAACAGTAAAAATATTCAAGGAAAACCACTACCACAAGAATACCCAAATAAAAAACAGATGCTCTACATAGTTACTGCTACATACCAGACGCTTTTCATAACTTTCCAATACTCCTAAGAAGTCCTAATAGAAAAAGAAACAAACAAAATGTTTTCTTAACCATATATCTAAATGTACTCTTTTTGCATCCTCAACCTTGAAAAGTACAAAATGCCAGGCAATCTACAGTTATTTGTACACATATTAATCTGCTCTACTTTATACAACACCTTTGTAGCGTTTAGTAACGTGCCCTCAACAACAGAAAAGGCACTTAACACCAGATGCACAAGGCAGTGAACTATACGTGAATCTCTAATCAACAAATAATAAATTATGATCAATGTTTACTATCTTTAGTGCCATATTCTAGTAAAATCCAAATGTGAAATAAAAGAACAGCTGAAAGTAACTAAATGTGGAGACTTCTAGCATTCCCGGGCATCAGCAGGATTTTGAAACTGCAATTAAGACATCACAAAATACAATTAAAACTGAGTAACAAAACACACACACACACACACACACACACACACACACAAGTAACAAACAGCTTGAAATTCACCTGCTTCAGAGGTTTTTTAACCAGTGTGCTGCAAGAGTTTTTAAAACACGCACTACCTGCCCTGACCGGCATGGCTCAGTGGGTTCCCATCAGGGCACACACTTGGGTTAGGGGCAGGTCCCTGGTTGGGGCATGTGAGAGGCAACCAATCTATGTTTCTCTCACACATCAATATTTCTCTCCCTCTCTTCCCTCTTCTAAAAATAAATAAATAAAATTTTTCAAAATAAAAAACTTTTAAAAACATGCAATACCTGACTGTGTACTCAGGGGCACTGACCTCTTTTCCCTTAGATTGTCAAATAAAAAAATAACAACAGCCAACACAACAACAGCTATCCAGCGTGACTGAATCAAAATTATATATAATTTTTGTCAGACTGGAGGAAATATATTCTTCAGTGTGCCACCAAATTTTAGTAATTCATTTATATGTCATAAGATGAAAAAGGTTGAAAATCGCTGACTTACATCAATCCCCGGCCTATTCAAAGGCTTTTGCTTTCAACAGCAGATAACAATGGCAAGAAAATCTCACCCTTTAAGTTTTAAAAAACTTTAATCTAAACTGGCCTAGTCTTGGAACAAACTTTTAACCAATTAAGTTTAAAAAAACATAAGGTAATTCCAAGTATTTTGTGCTTTTAAAAAAAAAGTATGTGGGCAGGCCAAATATGTAAGTTTTAATATGCACTTAAACTCAACAAGACATCCAGTTAAAAATACATATTCCTCAGAGGCCAGGAGAGTACCATGGCTACACATCGATAGATATGTCATAGTAGAGACAACTGCATTTGGGTAAGTTGTAATGTGAAATACATTTCTCTACCTAGAATACAATGTTTATTTGCAGTGTCAATATTCTACACAGAAAATAAAATCCTACAGTGCCTTAAAGATAAAACTAGAGAAGGATGTATCCTGCCCTCAAAAGGAGATAAAACATGTACGTAAAAACAGAAACACAAAGCAAAAAGTGTAAATGTCATGAGATGTGCAAATAAAGCATTTCATAAGTGCAGAGGGAGCTGCTACTACCTCACAGGAGTAAAAACTTTTTAATCTGCTTAAAGTAATTTCATAACTATTAACTTTCTTATGAACCCTAGGAGAGCAGATGTTTCACTACTATCATAGGTGAGGAAACTGAAGCACAGAAAGATTGATCATATTCCAAAATGTCACAATGTTCAGTAAAGAAAGAATCAGGACTCTGTTTTACATTTTCTCCAGGGCAGTAGTTCAACATACGGCAAGCTTTTTGTAAAAAGAAAGAGTATTTTATTTTTGTATTGCAAGTAATCACACCCTTACGTATGTATGTGCATATTATTTATATATGCATATGTTAACCTTGATTTCCATTAACAGATGTGCTAAAAGCAAGGGAAAGCAACTGTAAATATTAAATGGACAAATAAACTTCCACTGGGTTATAAGAAAATAAGAAAATAAAGACAATACTTCTTTTTCCAACAACTTGTGGTTACTTGTTCTGTAATCATTACCCATTTAAACATAAGTTTCTACAATTGGTATGCTCCTGAGCCCAGGCAAATTGGTTCACCCAATAAATATCTTTATAACAAGGTACATGAAAACATTTTCAAAAAGCCATTAAAAATTAAATGTCATCAACTCTTCAGTTATCCAAGGGACAATCACATGTGACCCCTCAGCAACACCTATTGATCAAGATATGTTGGACGAACGAATGGATATTTGCTGGCATTTTAAAATCCCGGGCCTGTTGCTCTTTGCACAATGTTCCGCATTCCATCACTGCCTCACCAGCGTGCACACAGGGGACGTAAATTTCAATATAATTAGGATATGATTAGTGAAGCAAATCTGATGCAGGCGAATATACTAATCCCGAAGACTGGAACTACCCGTATCTCCAAGGTTAACCCTACTGAAGCAGCGCTGTGGCACACAACGTCAGTAAACCGACACTGATGTTTCAGAAACATGACTTTTTCCCATCCACACCGTTAATACACGACTGCTCCTAATCCAGTTAATTTGAAGAATTCAAATTCAGTTTCCTCTCCATTAAGACTGATTTCTCTATTAGTTTCTCAAATACCTCCCCCCCCCGCCAAAAAAAAGGAATATGCACAGACTTCGCACATTAAAACACCGCCAACAAAAGGCAGAAGGTACAGAATTCCGATCTTTGCGATCTCCACCCTTTCGCCATTACACTCCTGAGAGATTTGGTTAGAAAGGCGAACTAGTTCGATCTTCACGACTGGTCCATCGCTGTCACCCTCCCTAACACTTTCTACACTCCCAAGATCGCCACCAGCTCCGCCTCAGAGGGAGCCCAGGGGCAGCCTGTGCTGGCCCCGCCCGGGGCCCCCGGCCCACTCGGTCTCCCTCGGGGGGCCCTCCGCGCCGCGCACGCCCCCGCCACTCAGCACACCTCTCCGCCGGCCCCGGCCCGGCCCCAGCCCATTCTTCCTCCCAACTCCATAAGCCTCCGCTTGCCCCCAGAGCTGCCCGTCGCGCACGGCTCGCGCTGGGCGGCCGAGGAGAAGAGGCCAGACGGCTGGGGTGGGTCCCAACCTGCCAGGCCCGTGACGCCCCGCCGCCACGAAGTGAAGCGGTCCCAGCGGCCGGTGCCCTGAGAGCCCTCAGGAGCTCCCGACCGAGGGGGGCCCGGAGGCCGGGGCCTACTCACCGGGAGCTGTAGGAGTGTGGTAACCGGCGCGCCCCCGGTTCTGAGGAGCGGGACGGGACCCCGACGCGGGTCCCTACCTCGGGACCTTCCTTGACTCGGCGAGGTGGGCGAGCACTCCAGTCACCGCCGCCGCCACTGCGGCTGCTGTTGCCGCTGCTTCGCCACCTTGGCCGCCATCTTGACTCAACCCCGCTCCCTCCCCACGCCAGCCCCGGCGGCCGGCTAGGGCTGCTCTGGCGGCTGCCCCTCCTCCTTCCGGAAGGTTGAAGGACCGACTCCCTCCGATGGCGTCGCGCGTCTCCTACCTCGACCGAGCTTCCTGAGTTGTCCTGGGCCTGCTTCCTTATCTCGCATCGGCCTCGCGGCAGCGGCGAACTCCCCAACCGGAGACACGCCTGGGTAGCACCGTGCCCGACGCGGACCAGCGCACTGCCATCACGCTCCGGCCGGGGCGCCCACCTCGAGCCGGCTGACTTCCCGCGCTAGGGGCCTTCGCCGGAGCGTGGGAAAGGGAGGGACGCAAGCCAGCCTCCAGCTCTGCGACCCCTCCGCGGCGCAGCAGGACCGCGGTGGCCTCCTCCGGCCGCGGCGTGCGGGCGGGGAAGCTGGCCCTCACGTGCTGGGAGCCTAAGGGGTGCACACAGACCTACCCAAGATATTTCCCAGAGCTCCAGCTGTAATTCGCACTAAAACGTCACTGAAAGGCTGCCGTTGCCGATTTGTCTATGATGTCAGTCCTTAATCTAAAAGTCACTCCTCGGAGGAGCTTGTGGCCCTTGAGACTACCAAATACGCCCTTAAGTCTCATTTCCAGTGAAATGACTGGACGGTGTAAGGACAAGGGTAGAAAACTGGACAGGAAGGGGTTCGGTTCAGCTCTCAACCCGAGCAAGCACAGACCTCGTAAATGCTACATAAAGTAGAGGGAAATCGATAAAGAAGTGTTGTGAGGCGTCAGTATGGAACCACAGCAGGACCCGATATTGAAGGCTTCAAGCCGTAAGAGCTGGTTAGCTGGGCGAAACCTGAACTCGGAACGCAATTTCTGCACAGTGCAGTTTTCCCGCCGGAATCAGGGTAGACGGCACCTTTCCGTATTGCGCAGGCGCAGTGCCACTTACACGGCATGGAAGTGGTGGTCGTTCTGTGTTTGGCTGTGGTGGCCCTAGCACGGATCCTGTTCTGGGTTTGGGACTCCTCCGAACGAATAAAGAGTCAGGTGCAGACTGGGCTGTTGGGAAACGGAAGTCGGACCCTCCTGGTGATCGCGCACCCTGATGATGAAGCCATGTTCTTTGCCCCCACTTTGCTAGGCTTGGCCCGCCTGAGGCATCGCGTGTTCCTGCTCTGCTTCTCCGCAGGTAGGAGACTGCAGGCGGGGCGCTGGGACCCGGGGCTGTGAAGGATATTTAAGTGCCAACTTATCTCAGTCTGCTTTTTCCCAAAGATTCTCTGTTGTAGAAAGCTAAGTGAATAATACTCCGAAGGTCCCTTCTCTGAGCGCCACAGAGAATCAATGGCTCCAGCCTAGAGACTGTAGTGGCCAGCTTCCCACGTTGGTTGGAGGACGTCCTCAGCTTTCTTACTGTACTCTCTGTTGGCAGGATTAAGCACAAGAAAACAGCTCACGTTTGCTTCCGTTCAATACCTACATTTCCGTTGGGAAATGGGACTGCACTCATTATTCTGTGCAACCTTTTTATTTGCAGAAGGACCAAGAATAATGATCTTACCATGGTATGCCAAACACTCTCGGTTGTATCATTCCTTCTCAAGCCTGAAAGTTTTATTTCTAGTGGTAGCAAAGGATTTTCCTGCTGCTTTTTAAATGTATTTTGTACTAAAAAGATGCACATGTCAAGTTGAAGAAATAGATTCAGATCATTAGGCTAAAAAATACTTTTATAGTTCAGTACCACCCAACTTTTATGTTAGGGTGGTCGGTGACGCGGGCTGTGAAGGAATTCAGAAAGAGAAGAAAATGCAGAGAACAAAGTTTTATTTTTACTTTTCCAAGAGAAGGAAAGGACTGGGTGTGGAGAAATGCACCTGCCCTGATGCGTAGGGGCTTTGAGCTTTTATTGGATCAGAGGAGGGGAAGGGGGCTGTAGCTGGTTAGTCGAGGCAATTAGTTGTAAATAGGAGGTTTCAGGCTGATATTACAGACTTCAGTTTGTTTTGCTGTTATCTTTGGATTCAGGGTCTGGGCGCTTAGGTCTGATAAGTCCTGTTTGTTTAAGTTTTAAAGCACCTGCATGGGATGCTCTCCAGCAACCTCTCCAGTCCTGAGAACAGAGGCTGGCAGAAACAGTAGTTAATTATGCCTGACAGACTCAAGGGGAGAGAAAGAGAGCCAGCTCTGGTAAAGAGGTCTTGAAAGGGGCTTTTGTCCTTGCATTTCAGTGAAGGGGACTTTCAAAAAATAAGTCCTTTACCGTACAGAAAAGATGGAATGAGAAAACAAAATTGGCCATGATACTGGATTATAGTGATGATTGCACAAGTGTGTAAATGAAGTAATTGAACTCTACATGTACAGTGGGTGGGCTTTTATGGTATGTAAAATTTTACCTCAATAAAGCTGTTTTTAACAAAAGTACATGACCTCTTTTTTGCATTTGGTTGTGTGTCATTCCAGTTCTTTTTCTATACAGATTTTCATAGAAGTAACATTATATAGTTTTATATTTTTCACTGAACCTTATTTTTTCGTTGATTTAGCAAATGTTTATTCAAGATTTATGTGCACTACACTTAGAATGGCCAAAATCTGGAACACTAACAACAACAAATGCTGGTGAGGATGTGGAGCAACAGCAACTCTCATTAATGACAGGGATACAAGATGGTTTAGGCACTTTGGAAGGCAGTTGGTTTGGCAGTGTCTTACAAAACCAAACACCAAACCATCCAGCAGTTACCCTGCTTTGTATTTCTTTACCCAAAGGAGTTCAAAGCAGGTGCACACAAAAACCTGCACACAGGTGTGTATAGCAGCTTACTCATCATTGCTAAAACTTGGAGACAGTTAAGATGTTCTTCAGCAGGTGAATGGATGGATCAATTAGTACATCCAGGCAATGAAATATTAGTGCTAAAGAGAAAAATAAGCTGCCAAGCCATGAAAAGGCATGGAGGAACCCTAAATACATATTACTAAGTGAAATAAGCCAAACTGAGACGGCTACGTACTGTATGATTCCAACTATGTGGAAAATGCAAAACTATGGAGACAAAAAAGGATCATTGTTTTCCAGGCAGTCAGATGGGTGGAAGGATGAATGAATAAGTGGAGCACAAAGGACTTTTTATGGTAGTGAAAATATTGTATGATATTTTAATTATGGGTATATGTCATTATACTTTGTCCAAACCCATACAATCAATGTACAACACTAGGAGTAAACCCTAATGTAAACTATGGACTTTGGGTGATAATGATTGTAGGTTCATCAGTTGTAACAAATGTACAACTCTCATGAGAAATGTTGATAATGGGGAAGGCCATGTATATGTGGGGACAGGGATAAATGGGAAGATCTCTACTTCCCCTCAATTTTGCCGCAAACCTAAGATTGCTCTTACAAAAATTAAGTTTTAATTTTAAAAAACTTTAATTTAAAAAATTTATGCTAGGCATTATTATATGCCAGGGGTGTCAAACTCATTTTAACTGGCAGCCACATCAGCCTCACGGTTGCCTTCAAAGGGCTGAATGTAATTTTAGGACTATATAAATGTAACTGTTAAGCAAGAGTTCGGTGCTGCTGCCAGGTAGAAACAAGTTGACTCTGGATAAAACAAGGTGGAGGACCGGATTCGGCCTGCGGGCCTTGTGTTTGCCACCTGTGTTCTCTGCCCTAGAAATAAATAGTGAAAACAAGCTAGAGAAGGACTGTGTCCTTGTGAAACTTAAAACTTAAATAATTACCCATATTAATAATGACTAATATGTAGCCTTTTAAATGGCCTTATAGAGATAAATCTTAGTCGTCCCTTATTGTATGAATGTTTAGGGGGTTTTTTTTTCTAGTTTTTTACGAATTACAGTACACATCTGTATGTATTGCATAGTATTCATTAGGAGTGACTCTTAAATTTGGCTGTTCTAAGGCTTTTCATGCAAATTGCATTCCCAAAAATATACCAGTTTACTTTCTCACTGACTGGTAGTGAGAATTTCTGTCTTAATATGGTACCCTCCCTAGCATTGACTAATGTTTTTTAATAATATTTCTTGGTTTGATTAACACTTATTTCCCCTCAAATTTTTTACTGCCAGTAAGATTAAATCATTTTTCATATTTATTGAGAATTTGGGTCTAAGTACTTTTCTTCTCAGTTTGTGCTATTAAGGAAATCAATTGCAAATAAATTCACTTAAAGGCCTCACTTTTGTTTACTTTTCATTAATTTTTATACTACGACTTACAGGAGTCAAATTATAAGTTAATTTGTTTCAAGATCTGCAAGAGAAGTCTGGATTTTATTTACAAAGTATTATAGGTACACAGGATTCTTTTATAAATTTCTCCTATTTTTTCAATAGGTTGGGACCAAAACCTTGCTGACATTTTTATTAGAATTTCACTGACTATTGATTATTAAAGGGGAAATTGATTTATTTCTAATATAAAGTCTTTCCATCTATGGCTTTATAGTACGTCCCTTATTGGCCTTTTTTTTTTTTAAGATTATTTATTTTTAGACAGAAGGGAAGGGAGGGAGAAAGAGAGGAAAAGAAACATCAATGTGTGGTTACCTGTCACATGGCCCCCACTGGGGACCTGGCCTGCAACCCAGGCATGTGCCCTGACTGGGAATCAAACCGGTGACCCTTTGGTTCGCAGCCTGCACTCAATCCACTGAGCTATACCAGCCAGGGCTATATTGGCCTTCTTTAATGTGTGTCTTTTAGTCTGTTAATACTACAAATGTAGTAGTATGGAGATGGTTAGTAATTTTATTCTTTAATTTGTTTCTCTCATCTAGGAGTTCTTTTTGCAAATATTGTCTCATAAATTTTCATAGTGTGATGTCCTCTTCCTTAAATATACTAAAAATTTATATCTGCTATAATAATTCCAGTTCTTCAGTCTGTGTGTCCGATTCTGTTTTTTAGTAACTCATTCTGAGTGACTTGTTTCCATGTGTGTTTTGTGATTATTTTCATTGTAAACACATGTTTCTTGAAACCATATTTGTGATGATATTTTGATGACTTGTTTGCTTCAGCCAAACAAAGCAGCAAAGGGCAGTACTAAAATTTTAGACTGAGATTTTTTTTTTTAGTCCACAGTGGTAGTGTAAATTCTGGGTCCAAACATAAGTGCATTAGTTGTCTAATGCTGTATAACAAATTGTCTCAAAACTAATGTCTTAAAACAGTAATAAACTTTATCTCTCATGGTTTCAGATAGAGCACAGTTGTTCTTGCCCCAGGATGTCTAGTATTTTGGCTGGAGGATCCAAAGGTTGGGGACTGGAATCACCTGACTTAGCTAGAGATGAAGGCCAGAACATCCACATGGAGTCCACATATAGTAAATCCATGTAGTTTGGGCTTCCTTACAACCTTGTGGCTGTGTTTCTGGGCAAGAATCCTGAGAGGCAGCCACATTACCTTTTATGGCCTAGCCTTGGAAATCATGCAGTATCACTTTCACTGAATTCTGTTTGTGAAGGCAGTCACAAGTCACATCCAGCTTCAAGGGGAGAACTAGACTTCCTCAGAGACAGCAACAAGGTTCTGTAAGTACGTGAGGGACTAGAAATACTGCTGTAGCTATTTTTGGGAAATATAATGCACCACACCAAGTGAAGGCAAGTGTATCATTAACGATCCTTATGTGACACGGGGTAGATCGGGCCTGCCGACACCCGTGGTTGCCGTGACTCGGTGCGTGTCATACCGTGACACGCGGGGAAAGTAATACCGGGGCTACGTGGCTGATTCCTCCCAATTCCAGGAAAAAGCCCCGTGGCTTGCCCAGCCAGGGTTTTTATCAGGGGCCAATTTACATAGGATTGATTATTCAATGGGATTATG
>PVJI01033591.1:0-11138 GCA_004026765.1 Micronycteris hirsuta
GGGGGATGAGATTTCAGATTGAGAGTTCAGGGGGTTGCAAGGTCTGAGTTTGGAGGTGGCCATGGTTATAGGTGAGCCAGACACGTCATGCTAGGACCTCTGTGGACATCCGTCCCTGGGCCCAGGTGACCAGTGCTGCCAGGTGGGACCTGTCTGCAGCGCAGGGGGAGGCAGAAGTGCTCTAGCAGCAGGAGGGTTGTTCTCCTTTGTCAACTGAGAATGGGCGAGGCTCCAGGAACAAGCCTTGGGGTCCCACCTTCGTGTGAGACACTCCGACCTGCAGCTTTTATCCTTGGACAGCTTTCTTCACACACAGGTGATTGAAGGAACCTTCTGAGAGGCTAGTGCCCTCAACTTCAGTGTGGGCATGCTCGTGAGGAAGCCCCCCATCAGTGACTGCCCCCCTAGTTATGATGCCCTTTTCGAAGGCTGCTTCTCCAGTGTCTGTAATTCCTTCCTATTTCGTGTACAGAAACTGTTCTCTTGTTCAGTGGTGAGTGTTCAGAAGAAAAATTCTGGAAGGTGCAAAGAATTGTTTTGATAATTTGTTTTAAATATGTAAATGAATCTGCAACATTTTAATGGAACTTTTTTTTTTTTAGGCACAAATATTTAAGCATGGAAAACGTGAAGACTGTTTACCTTATGGTAAGTCTTGTCGGTCGGGGTGGGGGTGTGTGTGACGCGAGTCCACGTGCAGTCGGGTGCGTCTCTGCTCCGCGTGGCCCTGTCACAGCTTTGCGGCTCTTGTTTCCTGTGTGTGCAGGTTTTAATGCTCTGACTTTTCGGGCTTTGTGTGGGATGGGAGGTCTGGGTTCTGGGGACTTGGTGAGTAGACGCAGCCTGGAGTTTCCGCTCGCTTCCTGGGGTCCCCGTCAGGGCTGTGTTCTCTGTAGCTGCGGCCGTGCCTTCTGCCCTTCCAGCTCCTTCTCTTTAGATTGAACCTCACTGTATAGAAATGAGAACAGTGATTTTTGCTGCAGAGTGGTTTGCCCTGGACCCAGAGGAGTTTCCATGTTTCAGAAGATACATGAATCAGATCTGAATAGTAGAGCCTGCTTTTTATTTTTAAATTATTTTGTTAAAGATTTTGTTTATTTACTTTTAGAGAAAGGGAAAGGGAGGGTGAAAAAGAGGGAGAGAAACATTGATCGGCTGCCTCCTATACACGCCTCGACCAGGAATGGAACCCAGCACCCAGGCATGTGCCCTGACTGGGAATCGAACCGGCAGTCTTTCACTTTGCAGAATGACTCCCAGTGCACTGAGCCACACTGGTCATGGCCTAATAGAGTCTGTGTTCATTATGGAAAACTTGTAATGTGTTTACAGGTAGCAAGAATGGGGTACAGTGAGCCCCCCGCCATGTTTCTAACCCAGGCTTCGGATTTTAGTTCCTGGGCTTCTCCTCACCCACCTGACACCTGCGTTGCTCTGCGTCTGTGTGTCTCTCACAGATGGGGACTCTTTCTAAAGACATCCTTGATACCCTCACACCTGAGAAAATGAGCAGTAATCGTCCAGCATCTTCACATGTCCTTGGTGGGCTTGTGCATACAGAGTGCGGGTGTGTTTGAGTTATGGTTGGTCACTGTGCACTGGGCCTTTCAGGACATCGCTCTGATGCCATTACCACTTGTCTTGAAACCCTGCCCTCCTTGTCTCTCATGTGGAGTGCCTTCCCACACGCTGTCCTGGCCTCGGCTCCCCAGATGCCCACCTTATCCCCTCGAAAAGCGCAGCAGTGTTTCCCTTCCTGAGGAGACTCCTCCCAGCGGACAGCCTCACCCCTGCTGCTGTTACCCGCGCCCGCCCCCCTCGCCTGAGGCTGGGCTCCCTGCACAGCAGCAGCAAACAGTGTGAAGGCCCCAGAGCCGGGTGTGTCTGTAGCGCAGGCTGCCCCCTTTGGAAAGTGGCATCTCCTTCCCACTGGGGCTGTCCGGCTCCCAGCCTTGAGGTGCTGCTCCTCAGGGAGGAAGTGAGCACGGTGCACTGGAGCCGCACTTGGTGTGAATGACGTGGGACAGAGGGGTCTTCGCGAAACAGAACTGGGGGTGTTCAGCGTGAATTCAGGCATTGCTGATTTTGGGGCCAGTGGGGTTGTCTGTGGTTCTGCTGTCGTAGACACTGAACACGTGCTACACTTTCGGGGGGGGCGTAGAATACTCCCACTAAACTGAGCTGCCTGTGCTGTCGTTCGCAGCTGCCACCGTGCTCGAGTGCCTGGACCGCTGTGGGCTCCCTGACAGCAGCCACACCCTGCTCCGGAAACTCGGGGTGAAGCTCGTGCAGCGGCTGGGCCTGACCTTCTTGAAACCCAGGGTGGCCAAGTGGAGGTTGGTAGACTGAGGCGTGACCGCAGGTGGCCTGCACGGCTGTCGGTGAGGCCGATGTCCTCACCACCCTGCTCCTGCCTGTTTTCAGTGGCTGTGCTGAAGCAGACAGACTGATAGTGGTCTTCTTTCATTTTTTCTTGAGCATTTCTGATTTGAAATGAACCATTTTCCTTTTGTTTTTTCTGGCAGTACATCTTTTGGTTAGTGTAACTGAAGCTGCAGTGATACTGAGAAAAGTTTTTTTTGTGTGTGTTTTCTGGGACACGTCGGGGCAGAGTAGCCAGAGCTGGCTGGGGAAGCTCCGTTGTGATCCATGAGAGGTCTGCATCCCAGGATTCCCCGGAAACGGTTAGGGGTGGCCTGCTGGGGTTAACAGATTGCTTTTGAGTTAGTTGCTCTCCTTGGAACAGGCTTTTCTACTTTGCTTGGGGAAGTTTGTTTTTAATAGTCTTCAGTTTTATTTCAATTATTATGTGTGTGGTTTGGGAGGAGGTATTTGACAAGTGGGGCAGTTACTCACTGGTCTCCTCCCTCCATCTGGTTTCCCGGGGCTGTCTGGGTGAGTTTTCCTCAGAGCTCTCCTCCTGGAGCACAGCCCTTCCCCTGCAGTGTGCGCCTCATCCCGGGCACCGCCTCGTCCCCTCCAGCCGGGCGCGCGTCTTGGTGGCTCCCCAGCATCACTGGGCCTCTAAACTGCTGAGCTCCTGCCTGCTCTCTGAGGGCGCAGGGCTAGCCCTGCATTCGCACGTCTTAGGGCTGCCTAAGGCTCCAGCGAGGTTTCTGTGCAGAGTACCGGGGTTGCTTCTCAGCACCCCTTTCCTCCTCTTTTCCCAAGTACCAGCCATTGCAGTAGTCACAGATGTTTCCGTCCACTCGGCGACACTGCTTGGCTTTATTTTTTTTTTCTAGTTATCAAAAAAATTCATTAAGAATTAATTAGGTATCAACTGCATTATTGCTTCTATCTTGTGACAGTGACTGAACTGAGGGGTCTCTTCATAGCACACACACCCAAGTGTTTGACCTTCGTCAGCATCAAAAATGACAATGCATTGTTCTTATGAAGTGAACTTGAGCATCTTCTTACAAGTTACAGACAGTTCTGTTTCCTTCTCTGTGAGCTCTGCCTGGTTTTCTGTTGTGCTGTTAATGGGATGAGTGGACAAATGGATGAATCAACAGGTACACTCAAAACTCTCACCTGCTATATCAGAAGTGCTCAACCTCTTTTCCTGCCTTCACGCTTTTCACTCAAGTAGCAAGTGCCCCTAAATAATCTCTCTCGTTGTGACAAGTGATCTTTAATTAGGGCAGGTGTCATCAGTCTCCAAGGAATAACTTACAGTCTGAAAAGACATTGCAGTCCCCCACCCCACGGAGGTGTCACACGCACTGTTTGGAATGAGGCCAAGCTCGCGAGGCAGGGGCAGTGCTCGCACCCTCAGCCTGTGTTTCTAGGGGACCCTGAGCATCGCAGGCTGCTCCGTGGTGCTCACTCATGTTTGCATGAATGGTTTGCTCTGTCTTTTCTCTCAGCTAAAGCTTTACTGCTGCTGTGTGTGGTCGTATTTGTCTTAAATAAATTTGTTTTTCTTCCATTTTTAAGCTACCAATAATCAATTTTACGTTGGTCATGCGTGGTGGGAAGTTAAGGCCGCACAGAGAATTGCGCTAAGTCTCACTGATTCCCTCCTTCACCTCCCTGGAGTCTGGCACTGCCACTCGTTTCTTGCGACCCTTCCAGAAATGTTCTGTGCACTTACAAATGTGTGTCGTCTTTTTTTAAAAAGGATTTTATTTATTTATTTTAGAGGGGAAGGGAGAGAGAGGGCGACAAACATCAGTGTGTGGTTGCCCCTCACGTGTCCCCTACTGGGGACCCAGCTTGCAACCCAGGCACATGCCCTGACTGGGCATCGAACTGGCGACCCTTTGGTTTGCAGGCCGGCACTCAATCCATTGAGCCACACCAGCCAGGGTGTTGGCTTTATTTTAGAAGGAAGCAGAGGAAGGTGGGGTATACTTGGGGGCTCCCTGCTCTGAGGGATTACAGCCCTGCCTTGGTTGGTATTTTGTGCTCATGAGCGGTTGGCTCTGTTTTGTCCAGGTGTAGTTGTTCATGGTTGAAGGTGAGTCTGAGGGCAGCCCGAAGTTGGTCATCTTTTAAGTGCACCTGCTCTGCGGTGTGTGAGCGTGAAGGTGAGCCCTCTCCCTGTGCAGTGGCCGACGTGTGCTCACTGGAGACGAGGCGGTGACAGCCGTTTGGTGCGTGTCTGTCAGTCAGGAGGCGCTGTGCTGGCTGCTCTGGGGCCTGGACAACAGTCCTGGGGTGGCTGGCCTACTCTCCCTTCTTAGTGACCTGTTGCTGCTTTGATTCTGACACCACCTCCACTGTGTGCTTTCCCCTCACACCAAGCAATTCTGTGACACCAGCTGGCTGTCCGACAATTTAACTCAGTTCTGACACCGTCCACCTGGAGAGTGTCAGATCCCTCAGGCTGAGGGCTCAGTCACCCGAGACTGCCCCACCTTCTTCAGATGCCAGTCGCAGGTCCAGGTTGTCTCTGCACTCCTGACCCACCGGCTGTCGATCAGAGGTTCCCACAACCCTCCTAGAGCGGCTCCCAGAACTTACACATCACCAGCTCCTAGAGGAAGGACTGAACTCAGGAACAGCCAGGTGAAAGGATGCCCAGGTAGACGTGGGAAGGGGTGGAGCTTCCAGGCCCTCACCTGGTGCCGCCCTCCTGACACCACCCTCAGTTCCCCAGCCTGGAAGCTGTCTGAGCCCTATCCTTTTGGGTTTTGTGGACGCTTCACTTTGGGGACAAGATTGATTGTGCCCTTGCTCCCTGGGGGTGGAGTCAGCCTCCAGCCCCTCTCCAACTGTCCAGTCACTCTGTTGGTTCCCCTGGCAACCAGCCAGTCTTGCAAAGGGACTTTCCAAAATCACCTCATTAACATAACAAAAGGAAGCTTAATCCAAAAATGGGCAAAGACTCCAAACCCTGGGTGGGGCAAAAGCATGTTTACAGTTGTTGCTATGGAAAATGAAATAGTAATAAATAAAAAAACAAGAATAAACTATTTCATATACTCACAGCAGTAATCTTACTTTCCCCCACTCTGTATACTTCAAATGACAACGTCATAGCCATGTGACAGTGTCCCCCAAGATTTAAGTTTAATGCAGTGCATTTTTTCCCCTCACCCAAGGACATGCTTATTGATTTTGTTTTAAAGGTTTTATTTACTTTTATTTATTTATTTTTTATTTTATTTATTTATTTATTTATTTTTAGAGAGAGGAGAAGGGAGGGAGACAGAGAAGGAGAGAAACAGCAATGTATGGTTGCCTCTCACATGGCCCTCACAGGGGACCTGGCCCGCAACCCAGGCATGTGCCCTGACTGGGAATCGAACCAGGACCCTCTGGTTCCCAGCCCACGCTCAATCCACTGAGCTACACCAGCCAGGGCAGTTTTATTTACTTTTAGAGAGAGAGGAAGGGAGGGAGAAAGGGAGAGAAAAATTGGTGTGAGAGACATACATTGACCACTTGCGCCCCCAGCTGGGCACCTGGCCTGCAACCCAGGCATGTACCCTGACTGGGAATTGAACCAGCGACCCTTTGGTATACAGGTCGGCACTAAGCCACACCAGCTGGGGCAAAACAGAGCATTTTTGATGCCACCATTCCTGTGGGCCAGGAACCTGGGTTGTGGCTTTGCTGGGCTTCTTGTCAGAGCTTTCTTGAGGCTTTATGAAGGTGTGGACTGGCTGCTGTGCATCCCTGCAGGCTGTTGTTCTCAGGACTCCTCCCCGAGTTTTTCTCCCAGGCCTTCCTTAGAGCAGCTGTCAGAGATGGGGCTGGTGTCAAGTCCTGGGTTCTGGAGGCAGTCTCAGGCATTCACTGTGCAGCTCTTGTTGTGCTCCAGGTCTGTGTGTGCCTGTCACCTTCCAGGAAAGGCCATGGTCCATCCTTGCCGCAGCCCTCTGTGTAGGGCATGGTTTTACAGATAGGGAAACCAAGGCAGCAAGAGGGTCAGGAGCTGTGCAGAATCATCCAGCCCAGGCATGTGCTGGACAGAAGCCGTGCATCCCCTGGATGGGGCAGACCCAGTGGGAGCCCCTGCCAGCTGTAAGCGAGGACAGGTGAGGACGGGGCAGCAGAGGGCAGCTTGAGTGCTACCTGCCACTTACCTGCTGCCTTTCCACCCTGAAGATATGCCGATAGGCAAGGGTTTTTGGTTGGTGGTCCGTAGCTGAGGTCAGGTCAGGTCGGTGTCTTTCCCTGGCGATCCTGATGCGACAGTGAAGACTGTTTCTGCTCCATCGTGTCTCTGTAAACACGTGGAGACTCCACAGAGTGAGTTTCCAGGTGACACTCTGTCATCAACATCAGTCAAGATCGTTGGCTGGACTCTGAGGTGTGACAGTGGGTCTAAGGTCACATGTGGTCCCCGCAGGTACCAGCGTGGCTGCCGCTCCTTGGCTGCTAACCTGCAAGTCCACACCCAGAGTCAGAGGGAGCCCCGGACGCACACAGAGGCCCCTGACAGCGAGGAGGGCTACGACGTTCCTGAGGAGGTGGAGCGTGTGACAGGTGCGTGGCCCACAGCCCCGAGAGGCAGCCTGGGTGGGTGAGAGACAAGGCCCTGGCCCCGCCTGCTCCAAGCAGCACTGAAGTTGTTGCGGTACCACCACCTTCCCATCTGTGCCGGCATCACATGACCTTCCTCACTGTCCACCAGCCTGCAGTCCAGCCCTGTCCCCATGAGAATGTCCACGCCTGTGGCTGTTGGCCCTCCGTTTCCACTTTACTGTCTGTGCACCTCAGGTTCCCCAGGGTCCTTCTCCCAGGCCTCACCTGGAGTCCCTGCTGCCCACATGCATCCCACAGAGCTCTCCACCTGCCCTCTCTTGCCAGGTGGCTGGTGACTCCTGCCACGCACAGGGGCAGAGATGTCAGCAGAGCCTGCTCCCCACTCCCACCCCTCAGACCAGGCCCCACCCGCAGGACCAGTCTCTGTCAGCCTCCACCTGAGTCCTGGTTGGGGTCTCCCGCTCCCAGCCATGGGCTCGCACTCTGGCATTCACTGTCCAGGCTGCCTGTGGTGAAGGGCAGCGTCTTGCCGCTGCCTCCCTTTCACAGAAGGTTTCTTGAAAGGGTTGTCCACATCGGCTGTCCCCACCCCCCGGGCCCAAGGCTGCCTGGCACAGGGCACTCGTTCACCTCCCAGCTCCTGTCCCTCCACTTCAGGCAGCCTGGGGCCCTCCGTCAAGCCTTCTACCCACTGGGCTTGTGGTGCCTTGACCATGAGGCCTGTGTCTCTGCTCCAACTTTCTTCAGGCTTTTGCATGGCTTTTCCTAAAGTCTGGTCTGTCCCCAGCACCCTGTCCATGTATGGCTTCTCTTTTGTTTTCTGGGGCGTCTTCCCCACCTGGCTGAGGTTGCCGTGGACCTCCCTGGTGCTTTCTGCCCGCACTGCTCTGGTGGGCGGGTCTGCTGCCTAGGAGCAGAGGCACACGTGGGCTTCAGGTGGCTTTCTGTCAAGCAGAGAGAAGGGAACACTCTTTCCTCGTAACGGCCATTAAGCTACTCCACACTGTCTCCTCGTGGCATGCTGTCAGTGAGGTGTAGTGGAGAGCCTGGGGATGAGGCAGCAGCTCCAGAGCTCACCGACCTGCCTTCCTATCTTCCTCCAGAGCAGCTGCTGATTGGACTGAAGGACAAGGACACAGTGGTGCGGTGGTCTGCGGCCAAAGGGTAGGTGCCCGCTGTCTCACCAAGCACGGAGCTGGGCCTGGGGGCTGGTGGTCCCCACGGGTGTGCTGAGCCCTGACTGATTCAGTCCCTCCTGTGGAATCCAAGAGCTGCAGACCATGCCTAATTTACACTTAATGAGTTATATCCTAACTTACTTTGTTTTTACTGAGTTTTGTTTTTTGAAGGGCAGAGAGAGAGAAACATGAGTTTGTTGTTTCACTCACTGATGCATGTTTTGGTTGATTCTTGTATGTGCCCTGACTGGGTATCAGACCCACAACCTTAGCATATTCGAATGATGCGCTAACCAACCGAGCCACGCCGGTCTGGGCCATGTGTCCTAAATGTAAAGATGATCACTGATGTTCACTCGAGGCCCCTTCTTTTTCTTGCCTTTCTGTCTAGAATGGGCAGAGTTAGGAGCACCTGCTCTTGAGAGAGGGGCTGGCCACTGCCCTCTGTTATGCCTGAGGGGCTGGCCTATGAGCAGGTGCCTGCCCTGCAGTGCCAGGCCTGCCTCGGGACAGTCAGAGTCCCTCGTGGAGGTGGGGACACAGGGAGACAAAGTACAGAATAGAGGTTGTTGATGTCAATGCGCCTTCTGTTGTGGAGAGAAGTAAAATGGGGTGAAGGTGCTGGGGGTTGGGGACGTCCCTCTGGGCTTTCCTGCTGATCCATCCAGATGCGTGAGTGCTTGGACTGTGGAGGGGGCACAGGGCAACCTCTGAGTCCAGGGTCATGTCTGGTTGGAGTGGTCTGGGCTGGGAGCCAGGGGCACCTTGGCCAGGACCCAGGCTGGCAGGGGCTCCTTTGGGATGCCAGTCCCACATCAGGTGGCCGGATGGGAGACTATGTTCGGCTCAGGTGTGGAAGTGGGGGGTCCTTGTCAGGTGGGAGTGTCCAAAAGGGCTGGGCATGTGGCCATCAGTGGGCACTGCACACCCACCCCCTGGGTGTCAGCCATCAGGAGCGCGCAGAGCTCGTGGAACACCCTGGCAGGGGAGGTGGCCTTCTGTGCCGCGCAGTGGGTGCTGGCTGGCTCTGGGTCAGCCTCTGCTTCCCCTTTCTCTGGAGGGAGCGAAATCACTTCCGATGGCTGTTGGTCTAGCGTGCGGCCCCAGGATGGCCTGGCAGTGCTGATGCACCGCCCTTCTCTTCCAGAATCGGCAGGGTGGCTGGAAGGCTTCCCCAGGAGCTGGCGGACGACGTGGTGGGGTCGGTGCTGGACTGCTTCAGGTATGTGGCAGGAAGCCATGGCTTTCTGTCTTACATCCTTTCATGTTTTGTTAAACTGAGCTTCTCGTCAGAGCCCTCGAGTGTTTTTTTTTCCTTTTGAAGTGAATCGTAGGACTCTAGTTACTTCTGGTATGTTTATTTTATCAGCTTAGATCCCATCACATTTAAAAACCTTAAGGAGAAGAAAACCAGTCATGAACACGAACACACACACACACACACACACACACACAGGTGTTCATAGATCCTGTGGTCAGTACTGCCCCAGGGCACAGTCTGTGACGATGGAGTATTCTGGATCTGCCTCTAGGGCAGCCATGAGCCACCTTTGGCTCTTGAGACTTAAAAAGAGGCTAGTACCCCTGAGGTCTGAATTGTAAGTTTTACTTAACTTTACCAGATTTAAATGTAAACAGCAAGATGTGGCGGTGGCTGTGTTGTATCTGTCCCAGCCTTTTATTTATTTATTTATTTTTTTTTAAAAAAGATTTTATTTATTTATTTTTAGAGAGAGGAGAAGGGAGGGAGAAAGTGAGGGAGAAAGCAATGTATGGTTGCCTCTCACATGGCCCTCACAGGGACCTGGCCCACAACCCAGGCATGTGCCCTGACAGGGAATCGAACCGGGACCCTCTGGTTCCCAGCCCGCGCTCAATCCACTGAGCTACACCAGCCAGGCCTGTCCCAGCCTTTTAGAGGATTCTGGGGGCAGATGGCCTGCCCAAGCTACAGGTGTGGGCCAGCGTGTGCAGGTGGCGAGGTTGGGCTGTGAGCCGGGCATCTGGAGGGCTGGAGCGGGACAGAGCAGAGCCCGGGCAGCACAGTGCTCCCAGGTGAGCATGTGCATGTGTCTGTGGCAGGCATGGTGAACTGTTCCCCCGGGGCCCCTCCCTCGTGCGGTGTCTCTCCTGGTTTCGGAAGCAGGTGTTTAGAGACTGGGTGCTGTTTGCTGGGCACTGGCTGCATGCTTGCCCTCATTAGCTGGTGGCTTTTCTTGGTGGGTCGCTGTGTGTGGAAAGTGTGCCATCAGCACTTTTGGGTGCTCGGTGTCACCGGGGCAGCTCCACGAGCGTCCCGCCGAGCGTGCTGCTCCTGAGCAGACTTTTTCTTGCACTTTGCCTCGAGCCCGCTCAGTGACAATTTAAGGAGTGCAGGAAACAATATGTCAAATGTGGGTCATCTCTTTCAGAGTAATGGTCTGCATGTGGCCAGTGTGTCTTGTGGAGACGTCTCACTTCCTGCAGACACCTGCACTTCTTGGCGGGCCGTGCAGGGCCACAGTCGCTATACGAGCCAGTGTGGGCTTTCCTCTCTCCCTGGCAGCTCTGCTGGCTTGTTGGAGGGTGTCTTCCTGGAGTTCTTTTCTGGTGGGATGGTGATGGGCATGCTTGGTGCTGGGACCTGGCTGGGTGTGGAGGTGGCCACTGAGGGGTGGCCACTGGTGTGGCTGTGGTGGAGTGTCCTGCTCTTTGGAGAGGGCAGAGCTCTGAGAGAGGATTTGGGAGCCTTCCCTCCAGCCTCTTCTCCAGGATGGCTGTCTGCTTCCATCTTTCTTCTTTCCTCTTTTCTGTTCTTTGCCTCTGGTTGGTTAAAGCTCCTTTGTGTGAAACACCCCCCACCCCCAACTCCCCCTTTCCTTGCACGGCCTCTCCCTCCCCTTCGCCCACTGCACTCCCTCCTGAAGCCCCTCCCCACAGTGTCGACCATCTTTTCTATCAAAAGACCCGTCCCTGATCAGGTGTGTGGCCTTTCTCCAGCCCAGCAGACCTAGTCCAGTTTCTCCTGTCCTTGTGAGT
>PVJI01033592.1:0-11159 GCA_004026765.1 Micronycteris hirsuta
CCCCTTCTTGCCTGAAAGGTCTCTTGTGAGAAATCAGCTGACAGTCTTATGGGAATTCCTTTGTTGGTAACTGTCTCCTTTTCTCTTTCTGCTTCTAAGATTCTCTCCTTATTTTTAATCTTGGGTATGTCATTATGATGTGCCTTGGTGTGTTCCTCTTTGGGTCCAACTTCTTTGGGACTGTCTGAGCTTCCTGGACTTCCTGGAAGTCTATTTCCTTCACCGGCTTGGGGAAGTTCTCCTTCATTAATTGTTCAAATAAGTTTTCAATCCCTTGGTCTTCCTCTTCTCCTTCTGGCACCCCTATGACTCAGATGTTGGGGCAATTAAAGATGTCCTGGAGATTCCTAAACCTCTCCTCAGTTTTTTGAATTCTTGTATCTTCATTCTTTTCTGGTTCAATGTTTTTTTCTTCCTCTGGTCCACTCTGTTGATTTGAGCCCCAGTTTCCTTCTCATCCCTATTGGTTCCCTGCACATTTCTCCTCATTTCCTTTAGCATATCCTTCATTTGTTCCTCTAATTGTGACCAAGTTTCAACCAATCCTGTGAGCTTCCTGATTACCAGTGCTTTGAACTGTGCACCTGATTGGTTGGCTATCTCTTCATCACTTAGTTGTATTTTTTCTGGAGCTTTGATCTGTTCTTTCATTTGGGCCATTTTTTTTTCTCTCTGCACACCTGTTACTTAAGGGGTGGAGCCTTAGGTATTCACCAGGGCGGGATAACCCGCATTGCTGTGTTGTGATGCTGCCTGTGGGGGCAAGGCCTGAGTGAACAATGGCACTTGCTCCACTATCCATACTTCCCCTGCTACCCACAAGCAATTTGGACCCTTCTTTGCTGGCTCCCGGGTCGGTGGGTGGGCTTGCATAGTTCCAAGTCCCTTGGGTTTCTCCAATGATCTCTCCTGTGAGGCTAGGGGTTCCTCCCACTGCCGCCTTAACCCCCACAGGTGTCTTCAATTCGTGACTTGAGGCTTTATTTCCCCATGATGGTGGGTTGCGCATTCTGCTCCACTCCCCAGCTTTTTCTCCCAGTTTATCTGTGTGTGAATGAGGGCCCACCTGGCCCACCAGTCTGTGCCCCGCTAGGTTTGGGTCAGCCAGCTGTGGGTTACGCTGAGTGTGTTGGCCGAATTTTGGCCAGGCACACCCTCTGCGGGCCCCTCCGGGCAGCTGCAGCATTGCTGGTACCACTCCACAAACTTCCGTGAACCTGAGCTCTCTCTGCCAGGTTCTGCCCTGCCTACCAGTCTAGATGAATGTGTCTTTCCTAACTCCTTGGTTGTCGGACTTCCACTCAGTTTGATTTCCTCTCAGTTCTGGTTGTTTTTGTTTTTGTAATTTTTTTTCCTTTTTTGGTTGTGCAAGGAGGCACGGTGCGTTTCTCAATGCAATTCTTATTAAGAAAACAATGGCATATTTCACTGATCGAGAATGAATACTCCAAAAATGTATATGGACCAAAAATGACACCAAATAGCCTCAGCAATCTCGAGGAAGGAGAATAAAGTAGGAGGGATCACAACACCTGACTTACTACAAGGCCATAGAATCAAAGCAGTCTGATAATGGCATAAGTACACATAGGAGAAGGGCCCAACTAGCTAAGGAAGTAACTGAAAGCCAGCCCAGAGCTGAGTAAGTGGCATTGCTCCTTCTTGGACCTCTCTCCACATACAATGCCTCAATGCAATGATGTGGCTTGTCTTGCCCTGATGAATTCCTAAGACTCTACATATTGCTACAAAACAGGTACACTGAGACAAAGAAATATGGCCCAAATGAAATAACAGATCAAAACTCCAGAAATAATACAGCTAAGCAATGAAGAGATATCCAACCTATCAGATGCACAGTTCAAAACACTAGTAATCAGAATGCTCACAGAATTGGTTGAGTATGGTCACAAATAGAGGAAAAATTGAAGGTTATAAAAAGTGAAATAAAGGAAAATGTACAGAGAACCAGGTCCCCAGTAGGGGATGTGTGAGAGGCAACCACACATTGGTGTTTCTCTCTCTCTCTTTTTTTCCTCCCTTCCCAACTTTCTAAAAATATATAAAATCTTAAACAAAAGATCATACAACATGATTACATGGGATTTATTCCAGGGATACAAGGATGATACAATATTTGCAAATCGTTAAATATAATGCATCACTGAAACAAAATGAAGGACAAAAATCACATAATCATATCAATAGATACTGAAAAGGCATTTTATAAAATCCAGAACCTGTTTATATAAAAATACTCAACAAAGTGGGAATAGAGGGAGCATACCTCAATATAATAAAGGCCATATATGAAAAACCTACTGCCAATATCATACTCAAAGAATGAAAACTAAAAGGGTTTTCCTTAATGTCAAGGGTGTCCACATTCACTGCTCTTCTTTAACATAGTATTAGAAGTTCTGGACACAAAGATCAGAGAACAAAAACAAATAAAATGCATCCAAATTAGAAATGAGGAAGTAAATTGTTATTATTTGCAGATGACATGATAGCTTACATAGAAAACCTATAGGCTCCATCAACAAACTACTTGACCTAATAAGTATATTTGGCAAAGTAGCAGGACACAATGTTAAAATTCAGAAATTGATGGCAGTATTGTACACCTGCAGTAATGAATCGAGAATGAATACTCCAAAAAGTATCAGAAAGAGAAACTAAGAAAAGAAATCCCATTTATCATAGCAAGAAAAAACATAAAATATCTAGGAATAAATTTAACCAAGGAGGTAAAGGACCTATACTCAGAAAGCTATAGAACACTGAAAAATTAAATTGAGAAAGATACAAACAAATGGAAGCATAATGTGAGTTCATGGATTGAAAAAACTAACATTAAAAAGTCCATAATACCCAAAGCATTCTATAGATTCAATGCAATTTCCATTAAAATACCAATGGGATATTTTTCAGAGCTAGAACGAATAATCCAAAATTTTAATAAAACTAATAAAGATCCTGGATCGCTTCTGCAGTCTTGAGAAAGAAGAGCATACACAGTTGGAGCAATCACAATACCTGATGTCAAACTATATTACAAGCCCACTGTACTCAGTACAGTCTGGTACTGGCATAACAACAGTAACATAGAACAATGGAGCAGAAAAGAGAGCCCAGTAATAAACCATTGTCTTTATCATCAACTAATATTTGACAAAGTAGACAAGAGCATACAAGGGAGTAAAGACAGTCTCTTCAATAAATGGTCTAGGGAGAACTGGACAGGTGTAAGCAAAAAAAAAAATGAAACTAGAACACCAACTTACACCATACACAAGAATAAACTCAAAGTGGATAAAAGACTTAAATATAAGTTGTGGTACCATAAAAATTCTAGCAAAAACCATAGGCAATAAAATTTCAGATATCACATGTAGCAATATTGTTGCCAATACATCTCCTAGGACAAAGACAATAAAAGGAAAAAATAAACAAGAGAAACTACATCAAAACTTCTGACTGAAAAAAACCTGTGAAGGTTGAGGCAGTGGGAGAAACTCCCAGCCTCACGGGAGAGTCTGTGGGAGACACCCATAGGGTTCTAGAATGTACACAAAACCACCCGCCTAGGAATCAGCACCAGAAGGGCCGAATTTGCTGGTGGGTACTGCCGGGAGTGACTGAAAGCCAGCAGGGACCTGAGCAAGGAGCATTGTTCCCTCTCCAACGTCTCCCCCATGACACAACATGGGTTGTCCCACCCTGATGAACATTTAAGGCTATGCCCCTTACTACGTAACAGGCACACTGAGACAATAACAACAACAACAACAAAAAAAAAAACTGAATGAGAAAACAGATCAAAGCTCCAGAAAAAATACAACTAAGTGATAAAGAGATAGCCAACCTAACAGATGCACAGTTCAACTGGTAGTCAGGATGCTCACAGAACTGGTTGAGTATAGTCACAAAATAGAGGAAAAACTGAAGGCTATGAAAAGTGAAATAAAGGAAAATGTACAGGGAACCAATGGTGAAGGAAAGGAAACTGGGACTCAAATCAACAGTTTGGGCCAGAAGGAAGGAATAAACACTCAACCAGGACAGAATGAAGAAACAAGAATTCAAAAATATGAGGAGAGACTTAGGAACTTCAGGGACAACTTTAAATTTTCCCACATCTGAATCATAGAAGTACCAGAAGGAGAATAGGAAGAGCAAGAAATTGAAAACCTATTTGAAAAAATAATAAAGGAGAACTTCCCCAATCTGGCAAAGGAAATAGGCTTCCAGGAAGTCCAGGAAGCTCAGAAAGTCCCAAAGAAGTTGGACCCAAAGAAGCACTCACCAAGGCATATCATAATCACATTGCCCAAGAGTAAAGATAAGGAGAGAATCTTAGAAGCAGCCAGAGAAAAGGAGACAGTTACCTACAAAGGAGTTCCTATGAGACTACCAACTGACTTCTCAAAAGAAACCTTGCAGGCAAGAAGGGGCTGGAAAGGATTTGGTCACGAGGGCAGAGCCCTCATGAATTGGATTTTCATCCCCTTATAAAAAAGGCCCACTGAGTTCCCTCAGCTCTTCCACCAAGTGAAGAGGCAGAAAAAACATGAATCAGGAAGCAGGCCATCAACAGACACCAAATCTGAATTTCCCAGCCTCCAGAACTCTAAGAAATATGTTTCTGTTGCTCATAAGGCCCCCAGTCTATGGTAGTTTGTTGTAGCAGCTTGAATAAACTAAAACACTTAGCTCTTTCCTCACCAGAGCAGTGGAAGTGATGCTGGCTAGCCTCTGGAATGTGTTTCTGGACATGGTCAAAACAGCATGTTCTTGGGGAAGAGGGTGGAGCATGAAAGGACACACCAGCACAAAGGTGCACAGGGCTAGCATTTTACACAGGCTAACTTTGAGGAGAATGACCTTCTGGAATAGATGAATATGGCCTGAGATGGCCACACTCATAGGCTAAATGTGGGACTTTTCTACTCTCCATGACAGTGTCTGGAGGTCCATTGTCCCAGGCAGTCCCCTTCTGGACCAGTGCTACCTCTGTGACCAGCTTTGTGACAGCTGCCCTCCTCACTCCTTGAAACATTTACAACCTCTACCAGCTACTTCCTGTGTTAGGAAGGAGCTAGGAATCTCTTTAAGATGCACATTTTCTTTTCTTGAAATAATATTATAACAATAATATTCACAGATCCATACAATTCCACTGACCCTAGATACCTGGGATGAGGAGCCCTAATTTTGTCTTCAAGAACTACCTTCCAAAGGGAGTGAAGTTACTTTGCAAGTCTAACTTAAGTATAAGGATAGTCTAATAAAACCAATAATAATATGATAATAATAGTAATAATAATAATAATAATAGCCATACTTGTTTGCCATGTGTCAGGCCCCTCCTCCGAGACTCCTGTGCATACACTAATCCATTTGGGTCTCACATCTTTTATGGGTACTCATTGTTTCCTCCACAGAAGATGTTATTCTATAGAATTTGCACAGTTTACCTCCTCACCCACTTGTGTCTCTACTCAACAGTCATCTTATCAGAATGCTTTCCTTTCCTACCTCTCTAAAATAACTATCCTCTTCCCACAATTCCCAAGATTCTTTTCTCTTATCCTCACCTGACCTATTGCACTTCACTGATTTATTATTTCTCCAATTATTTTTTGTCTTCAAGATGTTGGCTTCACCTGTGTGGTCACATCCTACCACAGCATCTAGACCAGTGTGGTCACATGGGGTATGCTCAGTAAATAGTTATTGAGTGAATGGATCCCCATATTACAGATGAGAAAACTGAGGCACAGGGTTGTCACCTAACTTGCAAAGGGCCACAGAGCAGAACTAGGATGTGAATGTTGGTAGGTGTCCAGAGCCCACACTCTTAGCCATGCATTGGTATCAGTCCTCATGGGCTCTTGGCTTGTGGTAACAGTCACTGAGTAAAGATCTGATTGGATTTGTGTCAACTGAAGTATTTTCATGCCCCATTTCATATCCTCTCAGCCCCCATTCTCCTCCACAGAAGCCTCAAGAAGCTGTAACAAGTGTCTCATGTGTGATGACCACTCCTGTATACATGCTTGTGTGTCTTTGCTTCTCTACCTGAAGGTTCTTTCATGCACAGTGGAACCCCTGGGTGCATGTGGAAATACGCTTCAAAGGACAACCCTCAGTGGATGAGAAATAGGAGTACTTGGGTACATTGATGCCAGTTTGTCCAACTTTTGGGGACAATTCTGAGGTACATTCTACACAGTCCTCAGCAGCCTTCAGCAGGATTGAGCACCACCTGCCCAGAGCAGTAATAGGTTTATCCACACCACCTTTCCTTTCTTACCTTCTCCATCCTTCACTTAAGCTCCCGGAAATCCCATCCCCCAAGCCATCTGCGCACATACATCCTGCCATCTGCTTTTGGGGGATTTCCAAATGAAGGCATTCATCCATATAAAACAAAATTTGGTTATACTAGAATTATTCATGTCTATTCATTCCGTACATGGTTTGCATTTAAATAGCCAATTAAAATCATGAGCAACTTAACAATGGTGATACATTCTGAGAAATGCACCATGAGGCATTTCATCATTTTGCAAACATTCTATAGTGCACTAACACACACCTGGATGATACAGCCTACTAGACATCTAGGCTGTATAGCATAGGCTATCGCTCCTAGACTGCAAGCCTCCATAACATGTTACTATACAAAACAACATGAGATTAAATCAAGTACAAAAGAAATGATGCAATTAAGAAACCCAGTAATCACAAGATATATAATGCTTTTGATGGTATAGCATGGCATACTACTTTACAGCAAATTATATTTTTTATAAGTAGAAAGAGTACACTCTAAAATAATGATAAAAAGTATATTATAGTAAATACATAAACTAGTAAGTATGCATATGTTATCATTATCAAGTATTATATGCTGTACATAATTATATATGCTACACTTTTTATATGACTGGCAGCACAGTAGGTTTGCTTACACCAGTATTACCACAAATACACAATGCATTGTGCTCCAATATTACAGCAACCAGGTTACCACTAGGTAATAGGAATTTTTCATCTCTATTGTAGTGCTTTTTTAAAATTATTTTATTGTTGTTCAATTACAGTTGTCTGCATTTTCTCCCCACCACTCCCCGCCACCCCAGCCAAACCCACCTCCTTCCCTTGCTTCCACCCTCCCCCTTGGTTTTGTCCATGGGTCCGTTATAGTAGTTCCTGAAAACCCTTCTCCCCACAGTCCCCTCCCCCATCCCTCTGGCTACTGTTAGATTGTTCTTAATTTCAATGTCTCTGACTATATTTTGTTTGCTTTTTTCTTTTGTTGATTATGTTCCAGTTAAAGGTGAGATCAGATGGTATTCGTCCCTCACCACCTGGTTTATTTCACTTAGCATAATGCTCTCCAGTTCTATTCATGTTGTTGCAAAGGGTAGGAGCTCCTTTTTTCTCTGTGCTGTGTAGAATTCAACTGTGTAAATGTACCATAGTTTCTTGATCCACTCATTTGCTGATAGGCATTTAGGTTGCTTCCAGCACTTGGCTATTGTAAATTGTGCTGCTATGAACATTGGGGTGCATAGGTTCTTTTGGATTGGCGTTTCAGGGCTCTTAGGGTATAATCCCAGCAGTGAAATTGCTGGGTCAAAAGGCAGTTCCATTTTAGTTTTCTGAGGAAATTCCATAGTGTTTTCCACAGTGGCTGCACCAGTGTGCATTCCCACCAACAGTGCACTAGGGTTCCCTTTTCTCCACATCCTCCCCAATACTTGTTTGGTTAGTTTATGATGGCCATTCTGACTGGTGTGAGGTGGTATCCCTTGGTGGCTTTAATTTGCATCTCTCTGATGGCTAGTGATGCTAAGCATCTTTTCATATGTCTTTTGGCCCTCTGTATGTCCTCTTTGGAGAAGTGTCTGTTCAAGTCATTTGCCCATTTTTCAATTGGGTTTTTTGTCTTCATGGTGTGGAGTCGTGTGAGTTCTTTATATATTTTGGAGATCAAATTCTTGTCCGAGGTATCATTGGCAAACATGTTTTCCCATATAGTTGGTTCTCATTTCATTTTAATGCTCTTTTCTTTAGCTATGTAGAAGCTTTTTAATTTGATGAAGTCTCATTTGTTTATTCTTTCCTTTACGTCCCTTGCTTTAGGGGACATTTCAGTGAAGATGTTCCTATGTGGAATGTCTGAGATTTTCCTGCTGATGTTTTCCCTTAGGACTTTTATGGTGTCATGATTTATATTATAGAACCACCTTCATATATATGGTCCGTCATTGACTGAAATATTGTTATGTGGTGTATGACTTATTATAAATTCTGATATATATGGGATGTTTCAAGTTCCCATTTCCATAGTTTTCTATTACATTTAGTATCAGTGAGATAGAATTTTTTTTCAGACATGATCTGATTTATTGGAGTTTGATAGAGATTGTGCCTCATGCCCCTTTGGACACCTAATGAAAATTAACCCTGAAAACTTTACACACATACAATATTGTCTGCAATTTTGGAATGTTCTCAGAAAAAAAAAAACATACTAATGCCCTGGCTGGTGTAGCTCAGTGGATTGAGTGCGGGCTGGGAACCAGAGGGTCCCGGTTCGATTCCCAGTCAGGGCACATGCCTGGGTTGCGGGCCGGGTTCCCATGAGGGCCATGTGAGAGGCAACCATACATTGCTGTTTCTCTCCTTCTCTTTCGGCTCCCCTTTCCCTCTCACTAAACATAAATTAAAAAAATAAAATCTTTAAAAGAAAAAAAAAAAACATACTAAACCCACGGATGTACCTTTGTTCAAGTTCCCTAAGTTCCAGCTGCTTACGTCTCAGGTGAGTAAGCTGAGGCCAGATTGGAGAGGAAACCTGTGTGCACTGCTCAGTGGGTGAGCTGCATGAAAAAGTTGCACCACTCTCAATCTAGGCATCCTTCCACCACACCACACCACACCACAACCTGCATTCTTATCTATATGATCTTAAAATACAGTCAGGAACATGTATAAAGGACACATGGACAAAGCCAAAGGGGGGGTAGGACCAAGGGTGGGGTAGGACCAAGGATGGTTGAGGTGGTAGGGAGTGGTGGGTGGAAAATGGAGACAACTGTACTTGATCAACAATAAAAAAATGTGAAAAAAATACAATCAACTATAAAAACATAAGACAACATTACCACCATCAATATAAGTTTAATATATTTTATTGGTTACAAGAGAAAAAATATATTCCAGCTCAGCTCTCCTAGTCAATGCTCATTTGCAGCTCCTAAGCAGGATTTTGTGTCTTAGCAATTTTATCTGAAGGGCTCTATTATCTTATTATTAGAGTTACACCCACATTAACTCATCCTCCTCTGCCAATTAATCTGACAGGGCCTATACTTTACCAAGACTTGCTCAATTATCCAGCTCTCAGCTTTATTCAAATACATGTTCAGGGTGTTTTTCTTTGCACCACTCTATCTGCTCTCCACATTTTTTGCTCTTTGGGGGCTATCCTTCTTATTTCAAAATAAATAACCCTGTCTGTTATTTATAAACCAACCTCCTGGCATCTTTCCAGTTTCCAGAATATTTTTCCTTTGCAGTGGTAAAGGCTTGGATTCAGATATTGAGAAGCCTCACTTTTTAAAAACAAAATTTCCCCCCATTATCCCCTCCCTCTGGTTATATGGATCAGGGGAGGGGGATGGGGATGGCTGGGGTAGAGGGGAGTAGCAGGGGTAAAATGCAGACAACTGTACTTGAACAAGAATAAAATTTAAAAAAATTTAATCCCTTTCTGAGAATATTTTTATTTAAATGAATTTACTCTCTAAGCATTCAAATTAGGCCTCATATTCCATTAATTTATTTTCTAAAGTGAAGATGTTTTTAAAAAACAAATCACTAATTGTATCATTTGTTTAATGATGTCCTTGTCATTTGTGTTTATTTTTCTTGGGTAGTCCTCTTTTCCTACTGATGTGTGTGAAGATTGATTTTTTTTCTGAGGGGCTGAACATGACATGGGATGATTAAACATTTCACAGAACAACCTGATGAAGATGTGAGAATGGTTACACTGTAGCTTTGATTAATAACTGAATTCATTTCCACAGCAAAGATGGGGCAAGGCCAAGCAGTGTTTTCCAAAAGTGAGGTGGAAGAAGATAGAGCAGAAGGATAGGAATGGAAATGGTCTTTCCGTGGATGGGAACATTTGATGGTGAGCTTCTTATCTGGCATAAAGTTGTTTACTCCTGCCTTTCCCAGGGATGAGGTGACTGCATAACTGTGGTCCAAAGAGGTAGGTTATAATGTTATTACATCTTGGATTTGCAGTCCTGAATTCTTGCAACCATTTAGGAGTCATCTGCAAAGTGGCCTTTGACATTTAATGGGTCAGAGCAATGTCATGGTGTACCAGTGATACCAAGGACAATGGTGGGGGTATTCGTCAATAATCAGAGAAGGAAATAGTCCCCTATCCTTCAAAGCCAGAAGAAATAAGGCAAGGGTTGGTGAACTATAGATCAGATTTAAAGTACATGACTTCGATGTTGATGGAGTTAATATCTTACTGTCTCAACTCCTTAATGAATTCAGAATCAGGGTTTAACACTGAGAATGGATTGAACATGGTTGATTAGAGGACTAAGAGCAAAAAGATAAATATTTAGAAATAAAGAAGGGATATAATAAGGAAAGATGAACCAGTGGACAGATAGCTTTAGACACCCCACTGAATTTGAGGATGATTTTATGGTTCTAATCTGCACAGTTTGGGGATTTTCTTCAAAATTAGTGGCTCTAACTAACTCAAGGTATAGATTTTCATGGAGTAGAAGAAAACTTGTACTAGAAAATCAAAAGTGTTTATGACTTATCCATTTAAATGATCAACATCGTGTTGTAACCTAGGTAACATAGGAAGAGTCCAGGGACAATTTCAGGAAGGGAAATCCAAAATATAAGGTGACCAAAGACCTCAATGAGAGCACAAAACATACAAAAAATTGAGGAGAAAAAGTCAAGAGATGGTTTGTTAAAGAGTGGTACATTGGGTTCATAATTCCAGGAGTAAAATCATCCTAAGTGAGAACATGTTATGTTTCTATTTATGTTACTCAAAGTAAATATTTGGTTGGCTAAAAAATCCACTTAGTTTT
>PVJI01033593.1:0-11138 GCA_004026765.1 Micronycteris hirsuta
CCTTTAACATTTTATATAATAAAGGCTGGGTGATGATGAACTCCTTGAACTTGACCTTATCTGAGAAGCACTTTATCTGCCCTTCCATTCTAGATGATAGCTTTGTTGGATAGAGTATTCTTGGATGTCCGTCCTTGCCTTTCATGACTTGGAATACTTCTCTCCAGCCCCTTCTTGCCTGCAAGGTCTCTTTTGAGAAATCAGCTGACAGTCTTATGGGAATTCCTTTGTAGGTAACTGTCTCCTTTTCTCTTGCTGCTTCTAAGATTCTCTCCTTATTTTTAATCTTGGGTAATGTAATTATGATGTGTCTTTGTGTGTTCCTCTTTGGGTCCAACTTCTTTGGGACTCTCTGAGCTTCTTGGACTTCCTGAAAATCTATTTTCTTCACCAGCTTGGGGAAGTTCTCCTTCATTATTTGTTCAAATAAGTTTTCAATCCCTTGGTCTTCCTCTTCTCCTTCTGGCACCCCTATGATTCAGATGTTGGGACATTTAAACATGTCTTGGAGGTTCCTAAGCCTCTCCTCAGTTTTTTGAATTCTTGTTTCTTCATTCTTTTCTGGTTGGATGTTTTTTTCTTCCTGCTGGTCCACTCCATTGATTTGAGTCCCAGTTTTCTTCTCATCCCTATTGGTTCCCTGCAGATTTCCCCTCATTTCCTTTATATTATCCTTCATTTGTTCAAGTAATTGTGCAATCTTTTTTCGAATCCTATGAGCATCCTGATCACCAGTGCTTTGAACTGTGCATCTGATAGGTTGGCTATCTCTTCGTCACTTAGTTGTATTTTTTCTGCAGCTTCTATGTGTTCTTTCGTTTGGGCCATTTTTTTTTCTCTCGGGGTACCTGTTACTTTAAGGGGAGGAGCCTTAGGTGTTCACCAGGGCAGGGTAACCCACTTCATTGTGTTGTGATGCTGTCTGTGGGGGCAGGGTCTGAGAGAACAATGGCACTTGCTCTGTTCTCTGTACTTCCCCAGCTACCCAAAAGCAAATTGGGTCCTTCTGTGCTGGCTCCGGGGTGAGTGGACGGGCCTGCACAGTTCCAAGTCCCTGTGGGTCTCCCCAACGAACTCTCCTGTGAGGCCGGGAGTTCCTCCCACTGCCGCCTCAACCCCCACAGGTGTATTCAGTTGTTGGTTTGAGGCTTTATTTCCCTGCGTTGGTGGGCCGCATGGTCTGTTCTGCTCCCCAGCTTTTCCTCCCAGTTTATCTGCTTGAGAATGAGGTACCGCCCAGTCCACCAGTCTTAGCCCCGGTTTCACCTAGTGTGCCTGCTGCGTTTTGGCCAGGCACGCCCGCCATGGGCCTCTCCGGGCAGCTGGAGCGTTCCTGGTGCTGCTCCACAAACCGCGTCTTGCCGGGTGCTCTCCACCCGGCTCTGCCCCACTTACTGGTCTGGATGAATGTGTCTTCTTTAACTCCTTGGTTGTCAGACTTCCACTCAGTTCAGTTTTCTGTCAGATCTGGCTGTTTTTGTTTTTTAAATTGTTGTTTTTCCTCTTTTGGTTGTGCGAGGAGGCACAGTGTGTCTATCTACGCCTCCATTTTGGCTGAAAGTCTCAAAATAGTGGATCTTGATTCAGGGTCTTTAACTTTAGAAGAATTTGGAGATCTTGAGGAAATGTTAAATGATAATAGCTAATATTTCTTAAAAACCTATTCTTTGTCCAGGCATTATTTTAAGTACTTTACATTTACAGTCAGTGTATCACTTACTCCTCACAGTAGTCCTGCAAAGTACGTATTTGCATCCTAGGAGTTGGGACTCTCAATTGCAAGTGACCAAAAAAAGAAAACTGGGGGAATATGTTGGATTATGTGGCTAAACTGTCAAAAGGCTATAGTCAGAGCTACCTTCATAGAGGATTGGAAATTTGGAACTTGAATGATATCAGGGCACTCTTCCCTCTTCTTTTCTACTTGTGTTTGTGGGTTGATTTCATTCTTCCTAGAGAATCTGTACCTATAATGTAAATTCTGTCCTTAGACGAGGGTCTCCAGTAACAGAGGTATAGTAGGCGTTTGGTTGATATGTATTGAATAAATGATATCCTTTTCTGCAGAACAGGGGGAGGTGGGGGCAGGTGGAGAGTAGGGATGCTGCCCAGCCTTGTTACTCATTGTTTAGAGAACATGCAACTGGCTCTTCCTCACCAGTCCCATTTTAATGAATCCTGGTGAAGGACTCTGGCTCCTCTATGAAATCTCTATCACTAGGGGATTTTTGATTGGCAGCTTCTACAAGAACCACATGGTTTGAAGGAGCCCTTTCCAGAACAAGAGGTGCTGCTCTGTGTAAACAACACAAAGGGCCACAGGAGTTCATTTTACAGATGTAGAAATAGGCTCGGGAAGGGTAGATATAGATTGACCAAGATTACAGGTAGGAACTGGTAAAGCCCAGATTCAAACCTGATGTTAATTGACTCTTTGACTTGTATTCTTTCCACTGTGCTACCACATCACATCAATCACAGGAGCTCTGTGAGGTGAAGGTTGGAAAGGAAGCAGGATAACATGACGGGACAATGTTCTTTTATTGGTGTTACAGATGCTGAGCTGTTCTGAGAACCTCTGACTCCAGAGAGGAGATATAAAAAGGGCCAAAAGAAGTTGCTTTCTTCTCTGAGTTATTTTGGAAAGACAAATGCAGAGACTAAAGCATTTTAGGTTATTGATCATTTAAATAAAAGTTTTCTTTTTCTATGTTCTCTGTGGTCTTTTCCACTATTTAAATGTATGTGAATGAATCAGTCTCAGTAACTGTCCTCAGGATCTACCAAATGTAAATTAGATTGTTCATGTTTGCAAACATTCCTTGACTAATTGTAATCCTTTTTGCTAAGTGGTACAAATAAGAGTGAATTTCATTAAGAAGTGATTCTTCTTGAGCCAACTCAATTTTCTTTGAAGAAAGGCTTATCAGTGCTAATATTGCTACCATATTTGGCTTATTGCAAAAGAAACAGTATATTTAGTAACTGAGATTGGAAAGATACTTCCTAATGTTGCCAGATACACAGTGCCTTCAGTTATGTCTTCCAGGAATGTCTTTAGATGCATGTGTTTTGTAGAGCATAGCCTTAGAGTCCATCTTCTGTAACATGTGAAAGAAATTAGTCTGTATTTGGTAGTACATCAAATCTACTAGCTGGAGAAAAATGGTTTCAGCTCTTAAAAAAACAGTCTTCGTGAGTCCCACGTATATTAGATATTAATTTCTTTTAGTATGACAAAACTGAAACACTGAAGGAGGTGAAATTAATTATAAGTACTAAAAATGAGCCTACTATTAAGCAATTTTGTGTTTTGGGTGTATTACATATTTTTAAAAAACAATTAATTTTCCATTCCCTTTTAAAAAATTAGCTCTTTCAATGGCTCAGTGGTTGTCAGCCTTTTTCCCCTTCATTTCACTAAGGAGTAAGAGGGGCTCGTATAGTGGAGAAAGTTGTTGTTCTCATTGTTACTGTGGCTTTGTTTCTGTGTTTTGTATTTTTGTTTCTTCTAAAAGGTAGAGCAAAGTGATGGACGTTTTAAAGTTTGGTCACTTGTTGTCTAATTATAACATAAACTAAATTTAATCATTAAAGTTACAATTATTTTTTTCCTGACTATATGTTTAGTTTCCAGAAATTTTGCAGACAATTGTTTGCTAGACAATTTTGCAAGTAAACTAAATTATCTGTTTCTTTTTGATATAGCATTGTATTATTTAGAGCTATGAAATCTACAAAATATTGCATTCATTTCTTTTTTAGTATTTCAGTTTTCCTTGAAAATATCCTTTTTTCTCTATGACTAGCTTTCTTTCTAGAAATCTGTAGTTGGTTGTAAATTATTTTATTCCGGCATCATTGTTACCTGTCCTAATAGATCTGAAACCTTAGATTTGCTAATGTCTTATTAAGTGACTAGCTATCCATTCTGTGCCCTTTGTGTCTACACAAGACTCCCTGAGAAATCTGTGGCCCCGTATCCATGCCGGTGACAAAAGAGGTATATATGCTTCTCCACTGAAGAACTGGCGATCTACCCTGAGGTTTTTTAATGTGAGGAAGAGGTTAATTGTAGCTTTCTGTACCAATTTACTCTTGTGCTCTTAGGTACATAAATCAAGCCTAGTGGCTGATTTTATCCCAAGTCTATCACTATCATCGGACTTAAGACTTTGAGTGGTGGGTCACTTCCTAGACTCTTGAGTTAGATGTTTCTACTTTATTCTCCCATAGAAACCCTACCTCCATATTTTACCCCATACCCTAGTATTGAGTTCCTGTAGCCTATAATCAGATGATTGAATTTCTGCAAAAGTCTGACTAAGTAAGTCTTCAGAATGTCCAGTTGAGGAAATCTAAACAACATATTTTCTTTTTGAAAAGAGATCATCATTCAGGTCATCATGATCTAAAGCCAGAAAACAAAACAAACAAAAACTTGCTTGGATTGACTGAATACATTTCTTAAAAGTAAATATGGAAAATGAACCAGACCATGAAAATGTGGAACAGAGCCTCTGTGCCAAGACTACTGAAGAAGAACTGAATAAAACTTTCAACCTAGAAACTTCGCTTTCAAAATTCTCTTACATAGATCTGGACAAGGAGCTGGAGTTCAAAAGTGACCTGGTAAAAATTCAACTTTTGTCAAGTGATGATGCTGAATGAAAATGTTGGTTAGAGTTGCTTTAGGACTCAAAGACTCTGATTCTGTCATTTTTGCATGGATTAATAAGAGTGTATATACAGTTTTATGAGATAATATCACTCTTCATTGTAGTTTATGAAACACTTTAATACGTGCTCTCATTTGAGCTTCACAGTACTCTGATAATCCATTTTATAAAGGAAGACACTGAAGGGCAGCTATATTAAATGACTTCAGATCATAGCTAGAGGGAGGTTTAGAGTTCTTACACAGTGATTTTTCCCGTTGATTTTTTGTGACCATGAGAATATTTAATGACAAGTTGTTTGACCTGATTATTCTCACCATAATTAATGAAATATCTAAGAAATGCAGTGTCAGATCTTTGTATATTGTTTATATGACTCATGTCTAAACTTCGAAAATTAGGGATAGTCATAAAACATGCTGTTTTTTCATGTCTAAGAAAGCAGATGCCAAAGTCCTTCAACAGAAGCTTTCTGGAAAGGGCTGTCAGGATGGGTGGTCAGTGCATATTTGCCTTTGATAATCACTGAATATATGGCTAGGAAAGGAAACGATTCTATAGTCTTTTGATCAGACCCTTATTAACCATGGATTTTTATTGAGTTGCCTCTGTGTGTGATCAGTTTTCTGGTATGTTTGTCTCTTAATTGATAATGGTTCTAAATTAGTTAAAACACCCTCATGATTATAAGAGGGAAAGCATCATTGTGTGAGCACTAATTTCTTTTCTCTCTTTAGATTGATGACAAGGAGTTTGATATTCCTCAAGTTGATACTCCTCCAACACTGGAAAGCATACTAAATGAGGTAAGTATATATTAATGATCATTTTACGGCATTGATTACAATACTTCTGGGTCAGTTTTAGTGTATGTATCAAGATCTGCACTATCTAATGGGAGCTACTAGCCACATGTGGCAGTTTAAATTTATACATTAATTATAGTTAAACAAGAATTAAAAATTCAATTCCTCAGTTGTACAAGGCACATTTCAAGTGCTCGGTACTCCACATGTGGCTAGTGGCTACAACAGTGAACAGCATAGATACAAAATATTTCTATGCTTGCAGAAAGCTATGCTGGACAGTGCTGATCTAGTTTGTGAGCTTCTTAAGGGACAGAAACCATGGCTTGTTCATCTCTGTGCCAAGTACAATGTCTCCTACTTGATAGATTTTTAAACACGTTTTATTGAGTTGAAATGCTAAACTCTTGTCACTTTTGAGATTTGTATTACATTTCGATGTTATATCTACCAATGGTATTCAAAAGCTCATCTTCTGATACTGAATAGCATCTGCAACATTGCAGTGTGCCTCATCACCCTTCCATATAAAGAAAATAAAACCTCCATAGTTTGTCCTATGAGTACCATCTCTATTACAGAGTTTTTCAGAGTTTTGAAATGATGTTATCTGTTTCTGAATTAGCAATCATAAAGGCTTTATAAAGAATTTTTTGGAAGTATAATTTTGTGAAGTATGCTGGTTTTTAGATACCCTGCATCTGCTGACAATTCTTTAACTCAGTCTTCTTGACCTTTGACAAACTTGATTATGATTCCCCTTGAAGGTTTTAGCTTCTAATTAGAGAAACATTTTTTAATGTATAAATCTATTTCAGATCCATAGTTGTATTTTCTAAAGGATAGTGATGCAAAGGTTCCCCAGTAGAGATACCCACTGATCCCATAGCTCTGGGTGAGTTGGGCCTTGGTCTTTATTACTTCTTTCCCTACTACTTTTAAGGTCATAGCCAACACTTTTTTATAGGATGCAAGTTACTTTCTCTGTGAATTTCCTTTTTCTTATATGATTTTTCATTCTATTTTTTATATTAGTTGATGTTATTGCTTTGAATATATTTTAACTTCAGAAGTGTTATGTATGATCTATGTTAAGACTTAAGCATTTTTAATTTTGGAAAAGAAGTCTTTGGTCAATAAAGAATGTCATGTTATAGTGATACTTATTTATTGCTTTTTAATGTACAGGACACTTTTCATTTAGAGGTAAAGAGAATAATTTTAGTTAATTTGTTAACATGGTCTTAATCATATCTCATTTGAATTATCTTCCTAAGTGTGAAATAAATATAACCGTAGAGGGTTGTATACAAAGCCCTCTTTGTACATATTTATGTAATAATGGGGAAGAAGATAGTGCTCATGTAGATAAGATTGTGCTTCAAAATGAAGGAAAGCCATCTTTGCACAATTTACTTGTCTACTAGTAACAGTAAGTATAATCATTAGTGGTTTATTCTTAGCAGTAATTTGGGTGCCTTGTATATTTGGGCCATAGTACTAGATACTGGGATTATAAAGTGCTGTACGACTGTCTCTGACTTTGCGAGAGAATTGGAGCTGGAAATTGGCCAGGGAGATCTAAGATGGCGGAGGAGTAGGTGGATGTTATGCTCACCTCCCCCCATGACCAAACTTGAATTGCAGCTAAAATATAGAGGAATCAACCTGCATAACCAACTGAAGAGTAGCTGATGAGAAGTCTTATAACCAAGGATTTACAGAAGCAGAAACATCAAGACTGGTAGGAAGGGCAGAGATGAGAAAAGGCCTGGCCCCGCTCCCATGGATGGTGGCTGAGAGAGCTCAACTGCAAAAGTTCCCGCTGAGAAGCGTGGGGTCTCAACCCCAAGCTGGGCTCCCTAGCCCAGAGTACCATATACAGGAAGAGATGGTTACATAATATCTGGCTGTGAAAATCGGTGGGGTTTCTGTCCACCAGAGAGAGATGTGAGTCTGCTAGAGACACAGGTGCCCTCTTAAAGGGCCAATTCACAAAATCTCATTTGCAGCCACCCTGGGATCCAGTGGAGGGAAGGTGGAGTGGACTAGAGTCATGTGAGTAGAGCCTGGGGTTTGTGGCTCTGGGGAGAGAGCTGAAGGGACAGCTGCCAGGATGCCTGTGCTGAAATGCTCTGCCACACCACATATGCCATTCTTCTTGAGTAGGGCACTCCCCTCCATAGGAATCAACCTGGGGGAAAACAATAGCTCCACCCTTTAGACACCCTGTAGCCCCACCTTGTGAAGCTTGCCTTCTACTGAGGAGTCAGCTGCCTTGGCCAGGGTGTAGAGGTCTGGGCAGACTCAGGGGGTATCAGTGACTGACTTGTGTGGCTTTGGGGTGGCCACCATTTCCCCCCACTTTCCCATGAACACGACTGGTGCCTCTCCCTCATGGGAGAACTGCTAGCCCCACTCTAGGCTCCTGGTGGCTCCACCCTGCCGAGGTCTGGGTAGAATCTGGGACAGACTGAGTTGTGTGGCTCCGGGTTGGGGGCCACAACCCCCACATCTCTGCAAACCTGACTGGCACCCCCCGCCCCCAGGAGATACATGAGCCCCATTCTCCTGACTCCCTGTGGTCTGGCCCTGCCCTGCTGGGACTGGGTTCCTGGCAGAAACTGGGACAGACTGACTTGTGTGGCTCTAGGACGGGAGCCATTTTCCCCTCATACACCTGACCACTACAGAGTCCTCCCTTCACACTGCCAAATCTTGGTCTGTTTGGGCCTGACAAACTCTCCTGTTCTCACCCTGAGGACTCCCTGAGACCCTATTACACTATAAAGCTGTGCAAGCACCCAGCATGTGGCAGCTAGACTTGGTATACCATGGACATTTGCTGAGTGGCCTCAGAACCAGCACTGGCCCCAAGTTTGAACTTGTATCAGTCTGGTGAACACCACTTGCCCATACCTTTTGACTCACTGAGAAGCTACTTCATGCAATTTACGTACTGCCAGAGGCTCTTTCAGTGACTGAACCTAACAGGCAGCCAGCAGGTGAAGGTGAATCTCAAAGTTCCTTGGGACTTTCGGTGATCTGCCACTGGGCCTGGTACTGGTAAAAGCCAGCCTTGGTGTGCAGCTTGGTCCTTCCTGCTCATACCTGGGCTTACCAGAGGCAGCCACAAACTGTGGATCACTTTGTAGCTCAAAACAGGTTGCACAGGGCCAGGCACATGCAGTGTCTGACACTGGCCAGCACCAAAGTCGCTCCCATGAGGTCCCAGAACGAACACACTCAGTGGCCAGCTTTATACAACATCAGAGCAGGATCCAATTAGCTTCACACATGTCATATCAAAGGGAGATCTCGGCAGATACCAGACCAAGCTGAGATAAATTCTGCTTCATATGGTCAGCACTTACATAGCATCTCTTATGCTGTGGTCAGGGTTGATCCTCACAGTTAGCTAGCCTGAGGGCTGATCCCACACACGAATGAGCCAATAGCTATCAAGACTCAGTTACAACAGGAGGGTTCACATAACTCACACAGGGGACAGTCCTGGAACACTCAGTTCAGGTGACCAAGGATACTGTGCACTTGGGTCCCACAGGACACCTATCACATCCTCCCAAGATTAGAGTCATAGCAGATCTATCTAATACGTAGAAACAAACACAAAAAGGCAGCCAAAATGGGGAGACAAAGAAACCTGCCCCAAATGAAAAAACAGGAGAAATCTCCAGAAAAAGAAGTAAATGAAATGGAGGCAATTATCAGATATGGAATTCAGAAAAGGGGTTATACGGATGCTCAAAGAACTTAGTGAGAACTACAACAGCATGAAAAGGACATAGAAACCATAAAAAAGAACCAGTCAGAAATGAAGAATACAACATCTGAAGTGAAGAATACACTAAAGGGAATAACCAATTGGTTGGATGAAGCAAAGATTGAATCTGTGAATTGGAAGACAAGATAGCAGAAAACACCCAATCAAATAAAGAAGAAAAAAGAATTTTAAAAAATGAGGATAGTTTAAGGGACCTTCAGGACAACATGAAGCATGAAAACATCAGCATCGTAGGGATAACAGAAGTAGAGGAGAGAGAATAAGTGATAGAGAATCTATTTGAAGAAATAATGACTGAAAATTTCCCTCACCTGCTGAAGGAAGAAGACACACAAGTCCAGGAGGTGCACAGAGCCCCAAACAAGATGAACTCAAAGAGGCCTACACCAAGGCACATCATAATTAAAATGTCAAAGGTTGAAGACAAAGAGAGAACCTGAAAAGCAGCCAGAGAAAGACAGTTACCTACAAGGGAGTTCCCATAAGACTGTTATCTGAATTCTTAACAGAAACATTTCGGGTCAGAAGGGATTGGCATGACATATTCAAAGTGATGAAAAGCAAGGACTTACAACCAAGATTACTCAGCAAGGCTATCATTTAAAATTGAAGGAGAAATAAAGAGCTTCCCAGGCAAGAAAAAGCTAAATGAGTTTGTTACCACCAAACCAGTATTACAACAAATGTTAAAGGGTCTTCTTGAAGAAGCGGGAGAAGAAGAGGAAAGGGAACAGGAAGAGAGGAACATAGCTATAAAGAATAACATGGCAATAAGTACATAATATATAACTACCAATAATCTATTTAAATGTAAGTGGCTTAAATGCTCCAATCAAAAGACATAGAGTAGCTGAATGGATAAGAAAACAAGACCCATATATGCTTGTATGCTGTCTACAAGAGACCCACCTCAGAATGAAACATACACACAGACTAAAAGTAAAGAGGTGGAAGAGATATTTCATGCAAATGGAAAGGGGAAAAAAAGCTGAGGTAGTAATACTTATATCTGACAAAGTAGACTTTAAAACAAAGGCTATAGTAACAGATAAGGAAGGACACTACATAATGATAAATGGAACAATCCAACAAGAGGATAAAAACCCTTGTAACATTTATGCACCCAACATAGGAGCACCTAAGTATATAAAGCAAATCTTGATGGACATAAAGGGAGAGATTGACAGTAGTACAGTTGTCGTAGGGGATTTTAACACCATGTTGATATCAGTGGATGATTCTTCCAGACAGAAAATCTACAAGGAAACAGCTACCTTAAATGACTTGCTAGATCAGATGGATTTATTTGATATATTCAGAGCATTTCACTCCAGTGCAGTAGAATATCATTCTTTTCAAGTACACATGGAACTTTTTCTAGGATAGACCACAAAACAAGGCCACAATAAGTTTAAGAAGATTGAAATCATATCAAGTATCAAGCTATGCTACAGAGCCATAGATCAAAACAGCATGGTACTGGCATAAAAAGTGACATAGAGATCAATGGAACAGAATAGAGAGCCTAGAAATAAATTCGTGCTTTTATGGTAATATAGTATTTGACAAAAGAGCAAGAACATACACAGTAGGGTAAAGATAATCTATTTTTCAATAAATGGTGTTGGGAAAATTGGACAGATACATGCAAAAAAAAAAGACCACCTCCTTCATGCAAAAACATTAAACAGACCACCTTCTTATACAATTCACCAGAATAAACTTAAAATATAGTGGAAATTTAAGTGTTAGTCTCAAAACCATAAAAATCCTGAAAGAAAACATAGGCAGTAAAATCTTGGACATTTCTTATAAGAATACTTTTTTTTTGGTATGTCTTCTCAAGGC
>PVJI01033594.1:0-11134 GCA_004026765.1 Micronycteris hirsuta
ATCTCTCTGATGGCTAATGATGTTGAGCATCTTTTCATATGATTCTGTGCCCTCTTTATGTCTTTTTTCGAGAAGTGTCTGTTCATGTCCATTGCCCATTTTTTTATTGGGTTTTTTGTCTTCCTGGAGTGGAGTCGTATGAGTTCTTTGTATATTTTGGAGATCAGACCCTTGTCTGAGGTATCATTGGCAAATATGTCTTCCCATACGGTTGATTCTCTTTTTATTTTAATACTATTTTCTTTAGCCCCACAGAAGCTCTTTATTTTGATAAGATCCCATTTGTTTATTCTTTCCTTTATGTCCCTAGCTCTAGAGGACATATCACTGAAGATGCTGCTGCGTGGAATGTCTGAGATTTTCCTACCGATGTTTTCCTCTAGAACTTTTACCTGGGCCGTTTTTTTATGACGTTTCCTCTGGGGGTGGGGCCTGGGAAGGAGCAATGGCGTCTGCCATTCACCACCGCTCCCAATCACTCTCTGCTCCCCAGTTCCCTACTGCCTTTTCTGCCAGCCTCGGCCCTGCTGGTTCCCACTGGCCTCTCCAGTTACACCGCCGGCCTGCTAGGTTCACCCGTTGCTCGGGGTTGTGCTTTGGTTAGGCACTCGCGGGGTGAGTCCCTCCAGGCAAACTGCCTCTCACTCCACTCCTCCGCTTGGTTCTGGCCCACTTACCAGCCTGGATGTATGTCCTCCCCAACTTCCTGGGTGTCGGACTTCCCTTCAGTTCGATTCTGTCCGTTCTGGTTGTTTAGTTTTTGCTATTGAGTTCATTGTTTAAACTCTGGTTGTGAGTGGCGGCACAGTGTGTCCACCTATGCCGCCATCTTGGCAGAAGTCCCTTTTTTCTGGAGTTTTGATGTGTTCTTTCATTTGGGCCATTTTTTTTCTCCTGTTACTTTAAGGGGCGGAGCCTTAGGTGTTCACCAGGGCGGGGTAACCCACACCGTTGTGTGGTGATGCTGTCTGTGGGGCCTGGGCCTGAGAGAACAATGGTGCTTGCTCTGTTCTCTGCACTTCCCCAGCTACCCACAAGCAAGTTGGGTTCTTTTTTGCTGGCTCCGGGGTGAGTGGATGGGCCTGCACAGTTCCAAGTCCCTGTGGGTCTCCCCAACGAACTCTCCTGTGAGGCCAGGAGTTCCTCCCGCCACCTCAACCCCCACAGGTGTATTAAATTGGTGGTTTGAGGCTTTATTGCCCTGCGTTGGTGGTCTGTGCGGTCTGTTCTGTTCCCCAGCTTTTCCTTCCGGTTTGTCTGTGCTAGAATGAGGGACCACCCAGTCCGCCAGTCTCAGCCCCGGTTTCGCTGAGTGCGCCTGTTGCATTTTGGCCAGGTGTGCCTGCCACGGGCCTCTCAGGGCAGCTGGAGCGTTGCCAGTACCACTCCACAAACCGCGTCTTGCTGAGTGCTCTCCACCCAGCTCCACCCCATTACCAGTCTGGATGAACGTGTCTTCTTTAACTCCTTGGTTGTCAGACTTCCACGCAGTTCAGTTTTCTGTCAGATCTGGCTTTTTTTGTTTTTTAAATTGTCATTTTTCCTCTTCTGGTTGTGCGAGGAGGCACAGTGTGTCTACCTACGCCTCCATCTTGGCCAGAAGTCTCCAATATGTGCTTCTTAGTTAATCGGGGTAAGGGTGTCCTTTATTTTATAAAATGATGTCACAGTGTTTGGAAAATGAAAGGCTGGCAACCCTGTGAGAAACTGTGCTTTATTTCTGGGTGGAGGGAGAAAGGGGGAGTGGTAAAAAGTTTGTTGAAGTGGCAAGAAGGTCAGTTGAACTTGTGAAAGACCACTTCCCCATAGGCTGGCCTCCCTCAAGTCTTCATGGACAGTGCCCATACTCAGGGCTTAAGGCTTCCAAAGCTGGTGAGTGCTACCCACTGACCAAGCCATGGGCCTACTGGGAAGTGCATGCTGCAAACGCAAGCTCAGAATCAGTCCTGACCAGCAGGGGAAAAACTTGTGTCCCCTCACCCCAAGAACTTGTTCGATGGAGAAGGGCCTGCAAGTCACCATGCTCATTCCAGTTCCTGCCCATACAGGACCTGGGCTTTTCTGGTCATGCAACTTAAAGCACTAGAGCTGGAAGTTAGACTCCTCTCTTGGACCCTGGGTCCCTATTGGATCCCAGTTTTTGGCCCTGGAAAGAATGTGCAGTGGGGACTCACATACTTCCCACTGTTCCTGTCTGTGAACTTTCCTGATAACCACACCTCCAGCAGCCTGTGGTTCATATTTTCACATTTTCAGGGCATCCCTATGGTTATTCTGCAAGTAACGGAGAACTACTATGTAAAATTAATAGTTGGAAAGTTCAGTCCAATGATATTGGAATAACATATAAAGTAACTAAACAAACATAATTGCATTTCCTCTACTGTGTCCAAGGTTTAAGCTTTAAGTTATATAAAAATGAGAATTAGAAGAAGAAAGCCTCCAAACATTTGGAGGTTAAGACGCACGTTTCTAAACAACTCCTGGTTAAAGGAAAATCTGAAGGGAAAAAAAATTCAAGTGACAACTCTCAAGTTGATTTATACATTCAGTGTAGGCCCTATCAGAATTCCAGGAGACTTTTTGGGATAGACATTGACAGGCTAATCCTAATGTTCATATGGTAATGCAAAAACATAAAATACCTTATCTTGTTTGGAAAAAATATAAATCTGGATGGTTTCACTATCTGATTTCAAAATTTACTACAACCCATATTAATCTAGACAGTGAAATTCTGACACAAAGGTAGACTAGTACATCAAATGGCACAGAATCAGGAATTTAGATATAAAAACTTTTTATTATGAACTGAATTTACCAAGGTCCCATGTCAATTCACTGGGGGGAAATCTTATCTTTTTTTAAAAAACAAGATATGATGCTAGGTCAAATGGATATCCACTGGCAAAACAATACAGAACAAAATAAAGCAAAAAGATACTTAAATCATACTACACAAAAAGTGAATTCAGAATTGATCACAAATCCTAACATAAAACAAACCTTTAAAATTTCTCAAAGAAAATATGAGAAAATCTTTATGACATTTTAGATATGACATCAAAAGTGTGATCCATACAAGAATTAGTAAGATCCATACAAAAGAATTAGATCCATACAAAAACTGGTAAGTTGGACTTCATCAAAATTAAAAACTTTTGGTCTCAAACCCCACTGTTTAAAGAATGAAAAGTCAAACCACAGATTGGAGAAAATACTTGCAAAGAACTTATATTCAGAATATGTGGTAAAGAACTTATATTCAGAATATAATACAAGAAGAACTTTTACAACTTAATGAAAAGATAAACAACATTTTGAAATAGGCAAAAGATTTGAATAGACATTTCACTAAAGAAGATATATGGGTGACTATTAAGGAGATAAAAACATAGTTAAAGCCCACTCTAGCTGGTGTGGCTTAGTGGATTGAGTAACAGCCTGCAAACCAAAGGGTCACTGGTTTGATTCCAAATCAGGGCACATGCCTGGGTTGCAGGCCTGGTCCCCAGTTGGGGGAGTGTGAGAAGCAACCACACCTTGATGTTTCTCTCCCCCTCTCTTTCCTTCCCTTCCCTTCTCTCTAAAAATAAATAAATAAAATATTTTTAAACATAGTCAAAATCTATTAGTCACTGGAGAAGTGCAAATCAAGAATATAATAACATACTGCTTCACACCTAGTAGAATGCCTATAAAAAAAGATAGGTAATACCTACTGTTGGCAATCATGTGGAAAATGTGGCAACTTTATACACTAGGGTGGAAATGTAAAATGAGATAGACTCTTAGGAAAGCAGTTTGGCAATTTTTAAAACTTCAAAGATAAACTTACCAGCACTTCAATCCTAGGAACCTACCTAAGAGAAATGAAAACATATCATCACAAAGACCTGTACATGAATACACATAGCAATATTGTTCATAAGAGACCCAAACTGCAAATAATCCAAATATCCATTCATAGGTAATCAAAATATGGTACCACCATACAGTGGAATGAACAGAAACAAAATGCTAATATGTACCCCAATATGGATGGACTTCAAAACATTATGCAAGTAAAAGAAGCTAGGCTTCAAAGACTACACATTGTGTGATTCCATTTACATGAAATGTTCAGCAAACACAAATTTATAGAGACATAAAGCATCATTGTCTAGAACTGGGGGTGGGAGCAGAGATTAAATCAAATCTTGTGATGGTTGCGTAATTCTAAAAATTAAGTGAGAGTTAATTTTCCTTTGTAATGAGTGGATTTCATGATATGTAAATTTTATCTCAATAAAGCTTTTAAAAAGTTAATAGGAAATCTTATATTTAGTCTTTCTATGGTTTAAATTTACCACATGCTGTCCTCAGTGTCTTACTGGTTCCTCTTTCTTATCTGGCTCTTTTCTATGTTTTTGTCTGTAATTTTGCTTTGTTTTGGTGATTTACCTACTCTTATGCCTTCAACTGTCACCTCAATTCCTACAGTATTATATTTCCAACTAATCTGTATCTGTATCTCCAACCCAAATTCACTTCCCAAATCCCAAACTGGCACTTCTAACTGTCTATAGGACAAGTCCCATGAAATAGTCCATAGATACCTCAGTCTTAATTCACTTGATATGGTCCTCATTATCTTCACCTTCACTATCAATCCTATAGTGCCTTTTACAAATTTATAAATTCTTCTTCCAGTCTCTAAAGTATAAATTCTTCCTAACACTGGTATAACTTTATAAAACCTTAAATATTTTAAAAACTTTAGTGAAATTCAAGTTTTTAACCAATAAGTAAGCTTGTGATACCCTTGGTTTCTGCTTTCATTAATAAGAGTATTAGCTATTAACTCGATATCTTAGTGTATACTGTGTGCAGTTCATTTCTGTTACTCTCTTACCCCTAGACTCAGTGGTAAATGAAATAATTTCCCTGTAGTCTAGACTTCACAGTCCAGTGATGAAAACAAGCACGTAAGAAAATGAATGTGTGATAGTATCTTACCTCTAGTACAACAAATCCAGGACATTACATCCTGGAGTAGATAATAGGGGACCTGTCTTTAAATTTATGAAATTTAAATGCTTTCCTCACTCCATGGAGAAATCACTGATTAAGAGAAGATTAGGGGTCTTTATCAATCTCAGAAAATATTTACAATTTGATGGTTGAAAATCACGTTTTAGTTTTCATTTTCTAGATAATTGAATAGATTGATTTTTTTTCTGTTTATGGGTCTTTTTAATTTCCCCTTCCATGAATTACCTTTTCATGCCTTTTCCCGTTTTTCCATGCATAGTATATTGCCTTTTCCTGTTAATTTGTGGGAGCATTGATTGCACTGTGGTCCAGGTCCTAATCCCACCTAGTCAAAGTCCAGGGATGGTTAGGATCTGGAGCTGGTTCTGGGAGGAGTCAAGGCCCCATAGGGTCAGGACTGGGTCAGGGTCAATCAGTCTGAAGTAGGAGGCTGCTGGAGGTTGGGATAGACCCTGGGCTGAAGTGGGAGTAAGGGCAGGGTCAGGCCGGGGTCAGGCTGAAGTCAGTGCCCCTGGTGATGGGTATGGAGGCATGGACTTGCAGAGGCTTTGGCCAGCCAGTGACCCTTCTCCAGCTACTGCTGCTACTACCCTTGGCCATCAAAGGCTTGTGACCTTCCCCATCTGTGGCCACCTTTGCCTGGGCTCCAGGTGAGACAGTGGAGGGTGGTACCCCCCTCCCTGAGGTGCAGCTATTGGCCCAGTAGCCCCAGGTAGCATTGTGTGGGTTGAACATGAGACACTGCAGGGCTAGGGGGCCAGCCTGTGGATAGGGGTCCAGTGCCCAGGGTCCATCAAATCTTATCTCCTATCTGCCCTCCCCTCCTGCACTAGGCAGCCCAAGACCACTCAGCAGCACAGGTGGGTCTCAGGCGCCCCCTCCACTCCTGGACCTCTGGTGGGAACTGCCCCAGGACCCGGGGGTGAGGTCTTGGAGCTGGTGCTGGATGGAGCAAAGCTCAAGAACTACTGAGTGAGGGGCCCTGAGTTGGACCCAGGGGTCCCAGTCCCCTCCCTGAGGCCCAAGCACAGGTCCAGGTTAAGGACTCATCTCTAGGGCCTGGGAACAACCTTCTTAGGTGTGAATCCTAGAACCAGGGTTATAGTAATAGCCCACCTCTCTTTTTATGTTTTATTGTTCAACTACAGTTGACATTAAACAATAGTTTATATTAGCTTCAGATGTATAGCATAGTGACTAAACATTTATATAATTTACAAAGTAACCCCGAGTAAGTCTATTACACACCTGGCATCATACATAGTTATGACAATATTGAGTATATTCCCCATGCTGCACTTGACATTCTTGTGGCTTTTTTGTAACTACCAATTTGTACTTCTTAATTACTTCAACTTTTCCACCCTAAACACCACTCTCATCTAGCAAACATCAGTTTCTTCTCTATCTATGAGTCTGCTGTACAAAAACTTCTTAGTTTGATGTAGTCCCATTGTTTATTTCTTCCCTTGTTTTCTTGCCTAGGGAGATATATTCAAAACAAATATTACCGAAAGCAATGTCAGAGAATTTACTGCCTATGTTTTCTTCCAGAAGTTTCATGGTTTGGGGTCTTACATTTAAGTCTTCAATCCATTTTGAGTTTATTCCTGTGTATAGTGCAAGAATGTGGTCCAGTTTCATTTTCCAGCATGTATCTGTCCATTTTTCCCAACGTCATTTATGAGAGAGATTGTCATTTTACCCCACTGTATATTCTTGCCTCCTTTGTCAAAGATTAATTGACATATAGTTGTGGGTTTATTTCTGGGCCCTCTATTCTGTTCCATTGATCTGTGTGTTTGTTTTCATGCCAGTACCATGCTGTTGTGATGACTACGGGCTTGCAGTATAGTTTGATATCAGGTAGCATACTTCCAGTTTTGATTTTCTTCTCAAGATTGCTGTGACTACTTGCGGTCTTTGTGGTTCCATATAAATTTTAGAATTATTTGTGAAAATGCAATTGGTATTTTGATATGGATTACATTGAATCGCCAGATTGCTTTGGGTAGTATGGACATTTCAGTGATGTTAATTCTTTCTCTCCATGAGCATGGTATATGCTTCCATTTATTTCTATCTTCTTCAATTTGTTTCTTCAATGTCTTATAATTTTTTAAAGTACAGGTCTTTTACCTCCTTGTTTAAATTCATCCCTTGGTATTTTTTGATGCAATTGTATATGGGATTATTTTATAATTTCTCTATCAGACAGTTCATTATTGGTGCATAAAATGCAACCAATTTCTGTATATTGTTTTGTATACTGCTACTTACTTCATGTGTCAGCTCTAATAGTTTTTTGGTGGAATCCTGTTGTGTGGGGGCTGACCCCATAGGTGGGAGTCACTGTCGTGGCCTCTGGTGCCTGCTGAGTCCAGCCTTTGGCTGTGTCATTTGTGGAGCTAGTTGGGTGTGCTCTGGTGTGGTATAAAGCTGGTGCTGGGTGTGCTGATTCTGGGGCCTCTTGGGAGGGGCCCTGATGTAGGCCCAGCTCAGCAGCTTTTTATGCTTGGCCCAGGGCCAATTGGTAAGAGCTACAAAGTGATCCGTGGTTGGTAGCTGCCTGTGCTGGGCTTGAGGGCTCCAGGGAGAGGCTATGCTTCAAACCGAGGCCAACCACCATTAGTGCCAGCCGGGTGACAGTTTAGCAAGAGGTACAGGACATTCTGAGACCATCTGCTGCTTGTTTCAGGTTTGTGGACTTTTCAGAAATTAAAGGGAAGTACACAGCATGGGCTGAGGTCAGCCACTTGTGAGCAACAGCTAATGAAAGAGGTCTGACCTCCGGGCCAGTTGGATGGTGTAGGTTCTCAGGGAATCATCAGGGTGGGGTGTATTTGATAGAGACTCAGATTTGGCTCCTGCTGGTAACTACAGGCTGAGTGGGGTGAACGCTCAGCAAATGGACAATGGCACCTGCCAGAACTTTAGTCCAGGAGAGAGCTGCACCTTCAGTTCTCACCCTGAAGCCAGACAATTCAGTTCCTCCCTGTATACCCCTGGTGCTTTTTGAGCTGCTGCCCCAGCATTGGAGCTCAGAGTAAGTGAGTTTATCCGCAAGTATGATGACCACTGGAACTCCAACAGCCCTCTGTCTCAGCTGGATGGAATCCCCCTGATTTTCACAGCTAGATGTTATGAAGACTCCTTTTTCCAGGACTGGTGGTTAGGCTGGGGAGCCTGGTGTGGGGCTGAAACCTCTCACTCCTCAGGGGACAAAGCAGAAACATCCCTGCTGATTCTTAACTGCCACATGTATGATTGGGGCCTGCCCTGTTTTCATCTCAACCCATTCTAGTAGTCTAAATTGGCTTTTTATTTATATCCTTAGTTATAGGTGTTTTGTTCAGCTAGTCTTGGGTGGTTGTCCTATAATTTAGATGTAATTTTGATATGCTCTTTGTATTCTGTAACTGTACTGAACTAATTTATCAGTTCTAAGTTTTTGTGTGTGTATGTGGAGTCATGATTTTGTATACATCGCATCATATCCTATGCAAATAGTGATGGTTTTACTTTCTCGTTTCCAATTTGAATATTTTTTTTTCTGTGATTGCTGTGGCTAGACCTTCTAAAACTATGTTGAATTAAAATGATGAGAATGGGCATTCTTGTCTTGTTCTTTATTTTAGAGGAAAAGCTTTCAGTTTATCACCATTGAGTATGAGGTTACCTGTGGATTTGTCATATATGAACTTTATTACATTGAGGTATTCTATGCCATACCAACTTTGTTGAGAATTTATCATTATGAGATGTTGGATTTTGTTAAATGCCTTTTCTGCATTCATTGAGATAATCATATGATTTTTAGACTTCATTTTGTTGATGTGGTGTGTCACACTAATTGATTTGCAGATACTAAACCATCCTTGTATCCCTAGAATGAATCCCACTTGATCATGCTGTATGATCATTTTAATGTATTGTTGACTTTGGTTTACTAACATACTGTTGAGAATTTCTGCATCTGTGTTTATCAGAGATATTGGTCTGCCATTTTCTTTTTCTAATAGTGTCTTTGTCTGGTTTTAGTGCCAGTGTAAAGCTAGCCTCAGAGAATGAGCTTGTAAGCACTCCTTCCTCTTTAATTTTTTTTGGAATAGTTTTGGAAGAATAGTTATTCATTCTTTTAAATGTTTGGTAAATTTCACCTGTAAAGCCATCTGGTTCTAGACAGTTGTTTGTCAGGAGTTTTTGAATACTATTTCAACTTCATTTCTAGAAACTGGTATGATCAGATTTTGCCTCTTCCTGATTCAGTTTTGGAAGTTTGTGTTTCTAAGAATTTATCAATTTCTTCTAGTTGTCCAATTTTTTGGTGTGTAATTGTTCATTGTATTCTCTTCTGATCCTTTGTATTTTTGTGGGGTCAGTTGTAACTTTTCCTCTTTCATGTATGATTTTATTTATTTGGACCCTCTCTCTATTGATCAGTCTGGCTAAAGGTTTATCAACTTTAACTTTTCAAAGAACCAGCTCTAGTTTCATTGATCTTTTCTATTTTTTACTCTCTATTTCATTTATTTCTTCTATCATCTTAATTATTTCTTTCCTTCTACTAACTTTGGCCTCTGTTCTTTTTTTTTTCTGGTGCTTTTTGGTGTAATGTTTATTATTTATTTGAGATTTTTCTTGATTCTTGAGGTGGGTCAGTATTGCTACAAGCTTCCTTCTTAGAACTGTTTTCACTGTATCCCATATATTTTGGAATGTTTCCATTTTCATTTGTCTCCAGGTATTTTTAAATTTCCTCTTTGATTTCTTCATTAATCCATTGGCTATTTCATAGCATCTTGTTTAGTGCCCACATGTTTATATTTTTCCTGATTTCTTCTTTTCATTGATTTCTAGTTTCATACTGCACTGGTAAGAAAAGATGCTTGATATGATATCAGTCTTCTTTGATTTATTAAAATTTGTTTAGTGACCTAACATGATCAATCCTGCAGAATATTCCATGTGCACTTGAAAAGAATATGTATTCTGCTGTTTTGGGTGAAATGTTCTTTACATATCTACTAAGTCCATCTGATCTAATGTGTCATTTAACACTAATGTTTCCTTATTCATTTTCTGTTTGGGATGATCTATACATTGATGTAAATGGGGCGTTAAAACCCCTACTATTATTGTATCACTGTCAATCTCTCCCTTTGTGTCTGTTTAGTATTTGCTTTACGTATGTGGTGCTTCTATGATGGGTGCAGAAGAATGTATCTGTGATGGTGTTATGATGATGCAAATATTTTTTGCCTTGGAACATATTGGCATTCATTTACTTAAGGATAATGTGACATATTTTTGTTAATTGAAGTACTCTGTAGATATGAATGAACATGGGTGTCCATCTTATATAGAGATAAAATTTTCAAACTGCAATCAGAACTTTTGCACTGTTAAAATAGCTCACATTAATTGAGAAAATTATATTATGGCTTATTTCAAACACAAATAGAAATGACTATAAGGAAACAATGTCACAACTTGGTTGAATTCTGTGCCAGAACTTTTTTTCAATCCTCACCTCACTATATATTTTTATTGATTTTAGAGAGAGAGGAAGGGGAGAGAGAGAGAGAAACATTGATATGAGAGAGAAACACTGATTGACTGCCTCCTGCATGAGCCTCACTGGGAATCAGGCCTGCGACCTAGGCATGTGCCCTGACTGGGAATCAAACCTGCAACCCTCTGAGGTACAGCACGATGCTCCAACCAACTGAACCACCTGACCAGGGCCAGTTATTCTACCCATGCAGGCATATCTTGTTTTACTATGCTTTGCTTTATTGCATTCTGCAGGTATTTTTTTTTAAATTTTTTTTATTAATTTTTTTGTTTAATTACAGTTATTTGCAGCCTCTCCCCTCCCCCTCCCTTCCCCTCCCGTCTCTCCCCCCCAACCTCCCTCCTCCCCCTTAGTTCTGTCCATGTGTCCTCTACAGTGATTCCTAAAAACTCTTCTCCCCATTGTCCCCTCCCCCCTCTCCCCTGTCTATTGTTAGACTGTTCTTAATTTCAGTGTCTCTGATTATGTTTTGCTTGCTTTCTGCTTTTGTTGGTTATGATCCGGTTAAAGGTGAGATCATAA
>PVJI01033595.1:0-11142 GCA_004026765.1 Micronycteris hirsuta
TCAAAGCCCAAAGGGAGAGAAACATCAATGTGTGGTTGCCTCTCACATGGCCCCCACAACCCAGGCATGTGCTCTGACTGGGAATCGAACTGGCGACCCTTTGGTTTGCAGCCCGCGCTCAGTCCACTGAGCTACACCAGCCAGGCCAGAGGTTTTTATAAGGAGGGAGAGAGGAACAGAACAAAGAAATCAAGGGATAGGTTGAAAAGTTCCCTATGTGCAGACTAGCACAGTCCATTCTGATAAGGCAAGCAATGATCCGGGGTGCATCGTCTTGATTAAGTCATACTGGCTTCACGTCATCCCAGCTTCATGTCATCCTGGTTACATGGTTGAAGTTCAGCAAATCTCCTGAACCTGGGATGCTTGAAAGTCAGAGTCTTCATCTTTTGAAGTTAGTTCCTAGGATTCTTATATAAACATTCTGTTTATCTACAAGCTATATATTAGAATCAGCACTTATAGAAACAATGTCAAAAGAATTGTGGGATGGGTTACAATTTCCCGCAGTTACAATGTTTCACTGTTACAAAAGCCCACTGTTAATTTTTCTTCCATTTCTGTGGAAGTTAGATGGTTGTAGCCAAAACATTTCAGAAAACTAGAAAAATAAAGGATCCAGTCTAGTTCAAAGGTGAAAAATAAAATTTTACAGACAATTCACTGAATTAGAGTCTAATTTCCATAATTGTGTGTAATAGATCTTATTGAAACACAATTTTTGTCCTAAAATCACCATCATTGTTATCAAAGAGCAAAATCAAGACCAATTCATTAAATGCATTAAGCCCAGTTTCAATTTGACCTGATTATTTGCATAAACACAATAGGAATAACAACTGATCATGTAGACTTTCTTTCTTTTTTTTTAATGAATAAATTTGTTGTCTTACAAAAATCATTGTCTAGAAATATGGGAATGCAAGAAAAGGTATTTGCAGTCAGGTGTCTGGTGGTCAACAGCCAGTACAATTCATAAAGGGAAAAAATCAAAGATTCGAAACCCATATCATAACATTTAACAATGTTAAGGTTTTAACCCAAAAGGTTAGTGTTTTCAAGCATGTTGCAGAGGGCCAGGGATTTATATTTGACACTGATTCATTGCCACCGAATGTTTATAATATCACTTTGACTAGAGAGGTACATGATATGAAGCACAGTCAAAACTTAATACATTAAATTGTTACAGAGGCAAATAATATATTTAACATTGTCTTAGTGCTGTAGTGTCTAAGGCACATTCTGTAATGTCAGTTTGCTTAACTGTCAACCAAAAATACTAAACGTTCACTGTAACACTGTCCAAAGGGAAGGGAAAAGGAAAAATGAAAAAGGATTCACATCCACTGGCATGTCGACATTCAGGCAGATGGCATCTGTTCTTGAGGTCTGTAAACCTCACCAACAAACTTGGAACAAGTCTTGGACACAAAACCAATATTCCCATTTTGGGCTCAAAGCAGCAGCTGAATTCACAAGGTCAGCATGAAAGTCTGGCTGGCAAGGGAGGGCCTTCCACTAACTCCTGCTCAAGAGCCTGCAGCTGCTTGTTCCTGAAGTGAGGGAAGGACACTGGCAAAGCCAGAGGGTGCAGAAGACTGCCCCAAAGTCAACGTGATTGCCACCTCCAGGGGCTGCAGCTGCATTGTGGCCACTATCCTTTCTGCGCAGACTGGCCCTGGCCAAGGACAGTTCATGATCATGTAGGCTTTCTTAAATCTACTTTGCTGGAATGTTACAAGGAATTTTCAGATTGAACTTTAATTAGCTTCATAGGTTGGAAAAGCCAAGCTATACCATTGCTGTCAGGCTTTGCCTGCAATACCTACAGATTTGGGTAAATTCCTCAAGTTCTCAAGGTCTGCAGAATGTCTTGAGCTTCTTCCTTGCTATCTTCCAGGAAAGGAACCTTTGTTCTTTACCTGCAAAGACTGCCACAAAGCATGTGAATAAGCAAGGTACCAGGCCATTTCTCCAAGGGGCTTTTACCAGTTGCAAAGTGAGTCTTTATTCCTTAAAACTTTTTTCTGACATCCAGAGTCTAGGCATGTCTGTGAGTCTTACTTAGTAATTCTGTTGCTTTGCTGCCAGGAACCAGTAGGTATATTAATTGGAATAGGTCAAAATAGCCAGGTTTACATGTTCTAACAGTTAAGTTAAATTTCTTTGTGAACTCATCAGGATCCCAGAGAAAGTAGGAGAAATTTTTAGCAAGATTGTTTAATTTTGTTCTAGTCCAAGAAACATATACAATTACTGGTTCCCCTCTGCCAGAAACCAGCTTGTCTCCAAAAACAGCTGCTAAAATTCCTGGGTTATCTTTGTCTGAATTCTTATCTTCTTTGTCCCCAGGTCAGTAAGGAGTGGTAAGTGGAGGGGATATAGAAGAGATAAAAGGGGAAGGAGAAAGGGAGGGGGAGGGCAAGTCTTGACAAAGAATCTCAGAGAGCAAATATAATGGAGGAACTATGAAGGGCAAGCAATGAGGCGTTTGCATTTATCAGTTTCAGAAGCTTCCTTTATTCCAGAGACAGTCTCTAAAATTTCTTATTAACCTCTTTTTTAAAAAAATAATTTATCTGTGCTCCTCCTAGAAGCTTAATTTCTAAATCAATATATGCTTCCCACTTATTCAGTTTAATTTTAGAGCTGGTATTTTTTAACTTTGTATGCAAAAACTTAATTTAGGTGCTGAAAGAAAACTGCATTTGGGCCATTCTAAGTTACTATCATTTCCAGTTAAATCTTCCCATTTCTGTCAAGTACTTGTAACTCAAGGCTTCCTACCAGGAATATTAGTGAGGGCTGAGGTCTGGGATTTTCTGGCCATGGAGGCACAATTTCCCATGTTAATTTTACTTTTATGTTGGGATCTGTAGAGTCTGCACTTCAGACTCAGAAAGCAATTTCAACTGAAAAGCCAAAATTAAAAACCAGCCGCCCATTTTTTTCCTGCAGACCCAACTTAGCCTGGGTTCTTTTAACCCTTAATCTTAGTTCCACCTTGAGGATTTTAAAAAGACAGCTCAAATAAAATCATGGCCAGTTTGATTACTGATCAGGGCACATGCCTGGGTAGCTTGCACATGCCTGGGTTGATGTTTCTCTCCCTCTCTTTCTCCCTCCCTTCCCCTATCTCAAATACATAAATAAATAAATATAAATATTTGATCCTTCCCAAAGAAACACACATGTAAAATTCCAACTTCATAATAAACCTAAATCACCACATTTAAGTTAGTGAAGCTTAAACATTTGCAACTGATTTGACTAAATCCTGAATTTAGTATTGTTACCTGAAACCAAATCATAGGTCATACCATATAGAACCTCACAGACCTGTTTCTGCATGTGGTTTAATACCAGATGCACATCAGCATACACTAGCAGAGCAAGGTAGTGCGTTACATCTTCCAATCAATGTACTTGGTTTTGATTCTAGAAGTTAAACTCATTCATCAGTATTTTAAAGAATCCTTCACTTACTAATTCCCATTCATATTTCAACGCGCACTTGAACATAAACTTGGCATAATCTAACCTATCACAGTTTCAGTGAGTTTAATGAGTTTCAATGAGTTGACACAAATGCAGTCATTTGGCTTTGTAGTCATTTGAAGTTGCAACATTGACTCCGTGACTCTGTCATGGATTCATTTGCTTATGAAATGGCTGGGGAAGTATCAAATTGAAGTTCACAAATAAAGCTGTACCAGTTGAACGCCTCTATTACTTAACAGCTAGTGAATAATGCATTACTAAATAAAAGTCTTCACCGTGATCTATGCTCAGGCCTGGTCCAGTGGTCCCCACTTTCTGACTTGGTGAGGCGGCCTGAGTTTTTAGAATGTCCCGTGCCGGCTGCTTGACATGCTTCGAACCATAGAAATGATATGCAAACTCTCAGCCCAACTTACCAGTTTCTTACAGTTAAAGTTGTAATTTAACTTGAAAATAATTCAGTAGATATTTTCAAAGAATAAATAATACTATTATTTAAAATTTTTAATAATATCTACATCAATGCAAATAAACTTACTAACTTGAAAGTTTTAATTGAAGTGTATTTGATCTTACATACTATTCAACATGAATAATGTGAATATTTCTAGAAAAAAACAAGGTCTTGCCTGTCATCTCCACTTCCCTCTCCCCCATCATTTTAGTGATGTGAGGGAGATGTGGTATCTCCCTTGTAGCAGCAAACGTCTTCTTACTGACACTCTCGCACGTGGAGTGAAGGTAGAGCCGTCCCTGCTGTGCCAACCAGAATTCCAACATGCAGAGTTTGTGAGCATGGCAAAGTGATCCCTGCTATATGTCAGTAAGTTCAGGTGGCTTGTTAAATAGCAGTAGATAAAACTGGAACAAGTTAGAGGTCCTTCACAAAAAAAGAGCAGAGCAGTTTTGATGAGCTTTATATGCCTGCTAGCCATCTACGGCAGTATTTAGAGATGTGAATCTAAGGCTCAGGGGAGAAGTTAGGTCTAGGAACATATATTTACCAATTATTTGTGTAAAGGTGATCACTGAAAAAGTAGAAGGTGAGCCACCTGATGAGGTTCATACAGTTTAATAATAAAGGAGAGTCTTTCCTGGCAGGGTTGCTCAGTTGGTTGGGGTGCTGTCCCTGTGCACCAAAAGGTTTTGCAGGTTTGATTCCTGGTCAGGGCACATACCTAAGATTGCGGGTTCAATCCCTGGTTGTGAGAGGGTACAGGAGGCAACTGATTGATGTTTCTCTCTCGTGTCGATATTTCTTTCTCTCTCTCTTGCCCTCCCTTCTTCTCTCTCTAAAATCAATAAAGATATCCTCGGGTGAATATTAGAATTAAAAAAAAAACACAAAAATGAAAGGATAGTCAAAGACCAAACTGGAGACAAGTTGGATGTGATTATAATAAGGGTTAAAACATTACAGTAGCTATGCTTCTGCATACAGGAGAAGATGTTAAAATAATACATGCTAGATATAATATGGTGGATAAATTAGGCATTCAATTCATATTTTAAAGATTTTTATTTATTTATTTATTTTTAGAGAGAGGAGAAGGGAAGGAGAAAGAGAGGGAGAGAAACATCTTTTGGTTGCCTCCCCCACACCCTCACCTGGGGACCTGACCCGCTACCCAGGCACGTGCCCTGCCTGGGAATCGAATCAGCAACCTTGCAGTTTGCAGGCCGGCGCTCATTCCACTGAGCCACACCAGCCAGGGCAAGTTCATATTTTAGAAACGATCCTAATCTTTAAATTACCAAGGTATTCTCAGGTACTAAACTTTCGGTAATTAAATTATTTCCACTAACATATCAGGTAGTGTTTCCAGATTCACAAATTGTGTTTAAATATGAGATTCTTTAAATAACCAACAGATGGAGCACTTTTACTCGAGAAAATCTAATTCTGGGTTGTTGGGTTTTGGTTTTCATGGAGGGTGGGGAGGGTGTCCAGGAAGAGGAAGTGAACGGGAAGTAGGGAGAAGGAGAAGGAAGAGGGGTGAGAGAGAAAAAGCCGGGGGTGGGGGGTAGGAAGGGAGGCAGGAAGGAGAGAAGATGAGAGAGAATTGTTTGAGGTCTCTCCTTCATTGAATTATGGTATTGTTGGAGAGATTATCTCAAGGAATTATCATGTATTTAATCAAGCACTGTTAACTTGACTATGATATTTATATCTTGTCAAATGTGAAGTGGCTTATATTTCATATCTCTCTTTGTTACAGAAAGACTCGGAAGGTGGCAATGTTTACAACCCCAATAATGTTGAATGTCTACAACAGGGGTCTTTATCTGAGTTCCTAGGAAGTTGCTGAACTGTGAATTAGTTGCCTTGAAATCATGAGAAAACATGTGCATTTTTCATAGAGTCCATAATGTTAATTTGACTCTCACAAGGATGAATGATGCTGAAAAATTGAGGACTACTATACAAATAGCAAAGATGCCTATACCCCGGGAGCAGCATGTGATGACTCAGTGAGGAAAGGTAAGGAAACATTTTTATCCTTTCAAAAGTTCTATTTTTGTGCATAATTTAATTATTTGCACACAATAAATTAATACTTTAATGCCTACATTTAATTCATAAATTAGCAAGGGTCCTTGGGGGTAAAAGTTAGCAGTATAATCAAAAAACTTCAAAATTTTATTATCCAAATAAATACTGTACATTTGTATACTTAAAAAGACTAAAAATGAAAGCAGAGAAATCAGAAAACAGAATATCTTGATAAATTAGAGAAAGAAAACATAATAAAACTGGAACTTCTTACCTTTGGTTAAAGTTACAGAGGAAGAAATGGAAATAAGCTTATTTCTCATCAGTTTTAGAGGGAACTAATGGATACTGTCTAAAGAAATGGAGCACAAGATGTTAATTAAGTATGTGATAATACAGGCATTCACTAGAATAGAAATAGAAACCAGAATTACTCACAAAACTAACAAACATGGAGTGAAGAAAAGCAACCTGTTCAATAGTACATATAGCATGATTCCATTTGTATAAAATTCAAAGGATGCAAAACTCAGTCATAAACTGTTCTTATTTCTTATTTTTTATATTTTTAAAAAACTTTCATTTTTTAATTTTTGGAGAGAGAGTAAGAGAAGCATCGATGTGAGAGAGAAACACCAATCGGTTGCCTCTCGTACATGCTCCAACAGGGGACCGAATCTGCAACCCACGCACAGGTCCTGACCAGGAATCAAACCGGTGACCTTTCCGCTTTGTGGGACAATACCTAACCGAGCCACATGGGTCAGGATACATAGACTATTTTTAGGTAATGAAAAACCAACACAGTCACAAATGCAGGTGAGTGGGGACAAAGATTGAGGTAGGGCTTTAAGGTTCTTAATGTTTTTTTCTTGAGCTGGATTCTGGTACACAAGTGGCATTTTCAACATATCAATATATCAATAAAATATTTCTTAATATCCTACTCATATTTTCTAAATGTTACTATAGTAAGTACTTAATTATAAACATTTTAACCTAGGAGCAGAAAACTCTTTGTTATCTACATTCACCTCTGGACCTCCTTGTAGTCACCCTAATATGTGTTTCTTTAAAAACCAAGTATTTTTCCCTATTATTAAATTAATGCCTATATTTTGTAGAAATTTTGGAAAATAAGCAAAAGTATCAAAAAGAAGGTGACCATCACATTTTATACCCCCACTCATAAATAACCATAACCACTCAATATTTTGGTGAATTTCTTTGTAGCTCCTTCATGCATATTTGAATACAGAGAAATCATACTGTATATATAATTTGGTATGCTGATTCCCCCCACCCTTAACTTTATATATTAAGCATTTCCCCTTTTTATTTAAAAGTTTCAAATGCAGAGGACAGGCTGGGACTGAAAATAGGGTGTTTCTTGAAAGTGAGCTACGTACTGGCGGCTCTACACCATTGCCCACCCTCCTCCTCCAAGGGGATTTGGCATCCAGATGGGCAGGACACTCAAGTGCTCTTTTCTAGAAAACTGTTTCCAGAATAGTTCTAGAGAAAAAGCAAATACAGTTACCACTGGAAGCTTTGGTGTTCTCAACAGGAAATGATTAGCTCTTTCCTTTGCTCCCTTCTCATTCCACCCCCAGAGATTTCAATCTAATTATTAGTGCCTTTTTAAATGAATGGATTATCAGATATTTGAGGAAAAATCTCCACATATAAGAGAAAGGTGGGGGATGAGGGGGAGAGAGAAATAGCAAAGAGATGACAGGCATACCGCTAGTTAATATCCTTAGACAGACAATAGATTAAATTTATTATCTAGAAATATGGAGATAAATAGAAGATAGACCTAATAGATTTTAAAATGGTTGTTTTTTTTTTTGTTTTTTTTTTTTTTTTTTGGCCGGCTGGTGTAGCTCAGTGGATTGAGTGCGGGCTGGGAACCAGAAGGTCCTGGTTCGATTCCCAGTTGGGGCACATGCCTGGGTTGCGGGCCAGGTCCCCAGTGAGGGCCATGTGGGAGGCAACCACACATTGCTTTCTCCCTCTCTTTCTCCCTCCCTTCCCCGCTCTCTAAAAATAAATAAATAAAATTTTAAAAAATGATTGTTTTTGGAGAGTAGAACTGGGGAGTGGATAGAAATGGGACAGAGAATTGCTGGTTTTCTTTATAAGTCTTTACTACTGTTTGACTTTTTTAAAAACTGCAAACATTTATTAGATTAATAAAATATTAAAATGTAAAGGCCATGGATTTTTTGAGATCTCAAAATGTTGTTTTCATCATGCATATTCTCCCATCACATTGGTTTTTATTTAATCAGAAAGAACTTTCCATTCTGTTACATTTGTTTTTTTTTTATCATAAATTGCCATTACTTTATCACTTGCTGAAAACCTCTTCCTGTTTTTAACCTTATTGTTAAGATTAATTAAATGCAGAATCTAACTAGTTCTAACTTGAAGAGATCACATACACTTAGAGAAAAGAACTACTTAACAGATTCTAATAATTCTTCCAAATTCATAGAACTTTATGTGTGGCACTCAAGTATCTTTTCTATCTATGCTAATACGTAAAATTATTGTTCCTAAAATCCAAACTGTATAGTCACAGATTTCATACACATCTGGTACATGGGGAAGGTATTTCAGAGGATGCGTGCTGGACAAAGTCCCATATGTGTGACCTCTTAAATTTCCTGTTTGGCAGTTTAGGAGTTACATTGACCACAGACCACCTTACAACCTGACCACCGTTCTTGGGTTATGTCTTTCAAACATAGCAACCCTCTAGCTCGACCACAGAGGCATCTTACGAGTTATAGAGGAACTCGAGCATATTTGTGCTAGTGAAGAAACCTACAAAAAGAAAAACCAAGAAACCAGTTTTATAGCTGTACTTTATGTTTTCTTCAAATGGTATTTTAGTGAAGGACTTGAAGGACTTGCTACCCATGGCTGAAAAAACCTCAATGTGGCTTGGAAATCACTAGAATAGGGAAATGAAAGGAGAGTTACCCAATTAAAGTACAAAAACCCACAACCCCTCACTGTTTTCCCTCAATCCTCACCAAATTAGAGGAAGTTCAGTGGAAGGATAAGCCAGTCTGATGCCTGGAGAAGCTGTTTGGCCTCCTCCACAAGCTACTCGCTGCCACTGCAGTGTCATTGCTTTGTGGTCAGATGGTGAAAGAAAGATACAGAGCAGGTGAGCAAAGAGATAAGACTAAAGGACACCTTCTGTTCAGGTCCTTTGCCCATTTTTTCTTCATGTTTTCTGTCATCATTCTTTTTTTTTTAAATTACTTTATTGTTGTTCAATTACAGTTGTCTGCATCCTCTCCCTTCCCCTCCCCCATCCCCTCCAAACCCACCTCCCTCCCCTTCTTCTGCCCTCCCCCTTGGTTCTGTCCATGTGTCCTCTATAGTGGTTCCTGAAAACCCCTCTCCCATAGCCCCCTCCCCTCTCCCCTCTGGCTATTGTTAGATTGTTCTTAATTTCAATGTTTCTGGTTATGTTTTGCTTGCTTTTTTCCTTTGTTGATTATGTTCCAGTTAAAGGTGAGATCATGTGGTATTTGTCCCTCACCGCCTGGCTTATTTCACTTAGCATAATGCTCTCCAGTTCCATCCATGCTGTCGCAAGGGGTATAAGCTCCTTCTTTCTCTCTGCTGCGTAGAATTCCATTGTGTAAATGTACCATAGTTTCTTGATCCATTCATTTGTAGATGGCACTTAGGTTGCTTCCAGTACTTGGCTATTGTAAATTGTGCTGCTATGAACATTGGGGTGCATAGGTTCTTTTGGATTGGTGTTTCAGGATTCTTAGGGTATAATCCCAGCAGTGGAATTGCTGGGTCAAAAAACAGTTTCATTTTTAGTTTTCTGAGGAAATTCCAGACTGTTTTCCACAGTGGCTTCACTAGTCTGCATTCCCACCAACAGTGCACTAGGGTTCCCTTTTCTCCACATCCCCTCCAACAGTTATCTGTTGCTTTTTTTATGATGGCCAATCTGACTGGTGTGAAGTGGTATCTCATTGTGGTTTTAATTTACATCTCTCTGATGGCCTTTGCCCATTTTTTAATTGGATTGTTTGTCTTCCTGGTGTTGAGTTGAAGGAACTCATATAAAGGACCCATGGACAAAGACAATGGGGGGGGGTGAGGGAGAACACTGAGGTGGGGGTGGGTAGGTCAGGGGAGAGTAAAGGGAGAGAAATGGGGACAACTGTAATTGAACAACACTAAAAAAATTTAAATCAAAACAAACACTAAAGGACACGTTCTGTTTAGCAAAAATTAGTTACCAGATGAAGAATGCTTCTTCCTCAATGTTGTTAAATGGTTTGGTTTCCAACTGGCTAAGTTCTTATGTAGGAAGATAGGGTAAAATCCTTTCATTCTTGCTCTACTTTTAAGGTGTAATTTTCTGAGTTCACTGTTGTTTGTTCCTCATAATTTTTTAGTGCCTTGCGATAATCTTAAAGTCAGAAATAAATTGACTCCTCTTATTGATACAGCATGAAATTGTACCTGAATTTTTATTAATTCAAAATAAATTTAGAGTTAGAGCTATACACATTTTGAAAATTATATGTACAAAGACAACAGAGCATCACATTTTATTACTTGTATGTCTTATCTTTGAGCCCTTTAATTTTCTCCTATCAGAAAATATTTTAATTATATAATTCTCACACTAATACAAAATTTGTTTTTTCTCTTTTCAGTGCACAGGTTTTGACTCTTTCTCACACTCTGTAGTTTGATGTTTCATCCTCTGGATTAACTTTAACACTTTCTGTTCTGTTACTAAACATTCCCTTGCACAAACACTTGGACGTCTATTGCATATCTTTTAACATTTCAAGTCATTTATTATCTAAATCTCCTCATCATTTTCTTCTTAGCTTTGGATAATTCATATGTTCTTTTTTCATATGTGGAAATCTAAATGTAGTCTTATGTAATTGCTTCAAATGATGAGAAGCTATTTATTTGTACTTCTAAAATATCTTAAAAAGGAATTAAGGAGATTTGTCACAGGTAGGAATCGAACCTGCCGATACCCGTGGGTGACCGTGACCCGATGCGTGTATGAATCTCATACCGAGACACGCGGGGAAAGAGAGACCGGGGCCACGTGGCCAATTCCTCCCATCTCAGGA
>PVJI01033596.1:0-11130 GCA_004026765.1 Micronycteris hirsuta
GGGGCACATGCCTGGGTTGCAGGCCAGGTCCCCAATGAGGGCCATGTGAGAGGCAACCATACATTGCTCTTTCTCCCTCCCTTCTCCTCTCTCTGAAAATAAATAAATAAAATCTTTAAAAAAAAAAGACACTGCATTTTTTTAAATACTACTTTATTTCTTTTTAAAGATTTTTTAAATTTATTTTTAGACAGAAGGGAAGGGAGGGAGAAGAGAGAAGGAGAAACATCAATGTGTGGTTGCCTCTCACGTGGCCCCCACTGGGGACCTGGCCTGTAACACAGGCATGTGCCCTGACTGGGAATTGAACCGGTGATCCTTTGGTTTGCAGCCCGCGCTCAATCCACTGAGCTACATCAGCTAGGGCAAGACACTGCATTTTTATTGTTGTAAAATATACATAGTATTTATCATTGTTACCATTCATAAGTGTACAGTTCAGTAACATTAAATACATTTGCAATGCTGTGAATGTATCACCACTATCTCTACCCAAAACTTTTTTTTTAACTATTTTTTTTAAAGATTTTATTTATTTATTTTCGGAGAGAGGATAAGGGAGGGGGAAAGAGCAATGTATGGTTGCCTCTCACATGGCCCCCACTGGGGACCTGGCCTGCAACCCTGGCATGTGCCCCAACTGGGAATCGAACCGGGACCCTCCGGTTCCCAGCCCGCGCTCAATCCACTGAGCTACACCAGCCGGGCTCTACCCAAAACTTTTTCATCATCCCAACAAAAACTCTGTACCTATTAACAAATAATTCCCTCTTCCTCTAGATCGTGGTAACCTCTATTCTAATTTCTGTGACTATGAATTTGCCTATCCAAGAAACTACATTTTGCACACCATATCTTCCCTCCAATTTTCCAGGTCTTCCCATAATTTGAGTATTAACCTTATTTCTTCACGTTTTCTAACACATATTCTCCAACTTAATAAAATCTATTTTCTTGACACTCTATTCTCTGAAGTACTGTAATTGTATCTCCAGTCATTATCACACAGTTCAGCATGTTTGACATTGAGTGTTAGAGCCAGATTGAACCTCCTAAGTCTGCTAGTCCAATCTCATTTTACAGGCTAGAAAGCTGAGTAGCTTGCTTGAAGCCACACACTGTTGGTGGCAGAGATGGTATTTGAACACAGAATCCAAGTCTTATAAAAACTACTTAAAACTACCGTTTTTTGGGCACTTACAATGACTCAGACACAGTACTGAGCATTTGACATTGTATTCTCAGACAAGTCCTGGGCAGCCTTTATCACCATCATCATTCTAATTTTCTATCCTATAATGAGGAAAAATCCCAATTCAGAGAGGCATTTGTTTCTTCATGTGTTTACTTTCTCTTAATGATTAAATATAGTCTTGGATTTTTCCACGTGCATAAATCATTTCGTCTCCACACTAGGTCAGTAAGTCCCATGAGGAAAGTGATCATGTCTTTTCTAGCCTGGCAGAACCCTAGCACCATGCTGCATTACCATTGTTCAGTAAATAAACATATGGATAAACTGATTGGTATTTGTGGTATTTGAGAGGGTTTGCTTCAGTCTCGGCACATTTTAAAATCGAAGGATCTGTGTCATAACAATGACGACACATCCCTATAGGGAATGTACAATTGTCTCGATATCACAGTGCTGGCATAAGGTTGACATTATTAAACTGCAAGTGACCGCTCCAGCGCCTTACGATTTACAAAGCTGCCCCCCAAAAGCCATGTTTAGCTTCTCTCCTTGAACTCCGCAGCCGGGCCATTTACAACTGTGGAGATGGGAGCAGAATCGGAGCCGCTGGAGTTGGTGGTCACTGCTTCACTGTTGCGTCTGACGCAGGTTTCGTTTTGTTCTGTTTGGGGTTGATATTTCTGCTGTGCTGCCGCGGGCTGGGGGCCCTGAGTGCTCCAACGGGGTTGCTAAGGTGGGATCGGGGGCTCAGCCCCATCTCTCCATCGGATATTCAGCCGGGAGCTCTCAACACACGGAGCCCCGCACAAAGATGGCGCTGAGCCCAGGCTGAGCCAATGGAACGTGGCGTTGCTCCTGGTTGCCTAGGTAACAACCAATGGGCAGCGGGAATTGTGCCCAGTGCCGCCGCCAGGGATGGCGGCGGTAAGTGGGGCAGGCGCTGGTGGAGGTGGCGGAGAGGCAGGTGGCCTGGTCTAGCCCGGCGGATCTAAGGTCCCAAGTGCTGGAACCCCTCGCCAGGGCGTGACGGTCATCCCAAAAGACGGAGCCCAGGTTGTTTGGCAGTACTCGTGGAGGGGGGGCGGGAGGGTGTGGCCGTTAAGGAAGGCGCTGAGGAGCCTAGCCCGAGATAACGGGCTGGGGACCGTGGCTCCTTGCCCGACTCGCTGACGGGAGAATGGCTGCCTGGGGTCCCAAACTCGGGTCTCTCGTCGCCACCGCTGGGGCTGAGTCCTGGGAGAGCCCGCGGCACCGGGGTTAGCGAGCAGGGTGGGTGGGGATGGCAGACCTGTGCGAGCAAAAAGTCCCACCCGGGCAGGAGAGCAGACTAGGGTAGAGAGCAGGAACAGTTATGGAAGACAAGAACGGGAGGAAAGGGGAGGTCGACAAGGAATTGTTGCCTTTTGCCACCTAGGGCTTTGTTTGCCCTGGGCCTGCCTCTCTCTCACTGCGGTGAAGAGAAGACCCACACCTCAAGGTTTGGGGAAATGGGGTGCCTCAGTTAGTTGATGGTAGTCAGCATCCCTGTAGTCTACAATGTCCAAACTGCTTTGGTATCAGCAGAAGTAACTGGGCTATATTAGAACCCGGACCAGGCATTTTCCTTAACCATGAAATAGAATAGTATCCTGGCAGTCCCCATCACCCCCAAGTCGTCTTTTTTATTTTTTTTACCTTCTTACTTGGGTCAGGATTTTCTTCCTAGGTTCTTCAATCTAACCATCCCACAGGCTTCCTAAAAGACTTTTAACTAGTAGCGATACATTTGTTTACTTTTCTAGTGGAAGGGAGACTTACCGGGGAAAAAAAGATTTATAATAGAAAGTTATTTCAAGCCCATTTAAAACACTTTAAAAAGGACGTTTGAATTTTTGTTTAGGTTTCATCTTTGTTCATCAAAGCCTTCATTTTCTTTTCTTTGGGATTCTAAAAGCCTAAGAACTGCTTTCTTTTTTTTAATCTTTTTTTTAAAGATTTTATTTATTTATTTTTAGAGAGGGGGGAAGGGAGGGAGAAAGAGAGGGAGAGAAACATCAATCAATGTGTGGTTGACTCTCAGGTGGGTCCTATTGGAGACCTGGCCCCCAACCCAGGAATGTGCCCTGACTGGGAATGGAACCTGCCACCCTTTGGTTTGCAGCCTGCGCTCAATCCACTGAGCTACACCAGCCAGGGCAGAACTGCTTTCTTTATAACTGAAGAAATTTTGACAAGACTGTGGTACTTTGGAGAGCATAGCTTAGGAGAGCGGCAGTGTTGAAGGTGTATGTGGATAATTGAGGTTGCTGCCTCCCAACAGTGTTCTTAATCTGAAAATTTATTCCACTTCATGTTAGTTTTTTTTAATCCTCTGCGTTTGGACTGCAGAGGATTAAATACTATGAATGCATAAATATTTTTTTAAACAAGTTTGAGTTCTAAAATTAAAAAAGACAAACAGAATGGAAACAAAGTATTCCAGTCTCTGACTTCTATTTGGAAATGTCTGGGTGTCTGGGTCAGATGAAAAGAAACAGCAAGGATATAGTCTGCTGTGCACACCAGTAGTGTGTTAGTTTACAGGGGCAAAATAGTTATTTCCTTTTAGATGAAAGTTGGGATTGATTCTTTGCAACCAATCCACCAAGAGAGCAGAAAGGGTAGGTATCTGTTTAGAAGAAGCATGAATTGTCTTGACTTTGTGACTAGATCCCATATGTATAGCTGAAATCTAAACTCATAGGCCATCTGTTCTCTTTGAAAAGATTTTTTGAGTAACTGATACAAATACTGATTTGCATTCTTCAAGTGTTGGGTGTTCAGTCTTCATTAGCACTGACTATACTTTATCAAACTAGATTTGCCACAATGACCATGGTAACTGGTGAAATTTGTTTCTGGGTCATTGGCTGTGCAGCTGAGTATTACTTAGCATAGCTATTTACAGAGCTATTAATAGCTATTAAAATCCTGATACTGTCCCAAGCAGTGACAATATCAATTATTTGGATATAGGCAGAAGCTTCTAGTCGAACAGGTTTAACCATGGTCTTAGTCCCATAGAGTTGACATGTATTCCCTTTAATAAGCACTTCTGACTGTTCTTGGGAGTGGACTTTATTTTGACAAGCAGCTGTTGAATAGGGTTTGCTGTATCTCCCTAGATGAAAAAAAGGAATGGAAGTTTGTAGTACAGCATGTACTTTTGAAAACAAATGGCAGAGGATGGTGGCAGGGTTAGGTCAAGGGTTGATGTTCTCTTTCTTTAAGGGACCTCCTCCCTCTGAAACAAGGTGGGATGCCACTATTTGGGGGTTTCATCTGGCCTTGAGAAAAAGTAAACACGAGGCTGCTCTCCCTGCGCCCCACTGTAGTCAGTCCGACTCTTCAGATTGCACTGCAGTAACTCCTTCCAAAGTTCTGAGTGCAGACAAGTTAACTGCTGCCTAACACTGACAGGAAATGCCCTTCTATATAAATAAGGATTTTGTGTTTATGTTTTGGAATGGTTGTTTAGTCATAAGATTTAGGAGAAGATACAGCCTTTCAGATTCTTACTTGTTTTGAAGGAAGGAGATAGTTCAGATTTGTACCATAAGCTGACTTTTAGTACCTTGACTTCATTTGCTCTCGGGGAGCTGAAGGTGACCTGTAGCTGTATCACAGTGCCTCTCCAGACTGGAAAGAGTTTTCCCCGGCGGTTTTGATGGAAAACGGTTTCTCTTCCTCTCATTAATCTTGTATTTGCACAGTCTGATGCTGGGCTGACGATAACAGGATTGCGCACCTGAAATTGGATGCAGACCTTGGAACACTGATGGAACAGAGGTGGCTTCATCTCTCTGAGAAAATAGCCTCAGAGGTTTTTGAGGGGCTTTAAGACAAAAGAAGATGATCCTTTCCCCAGGCTGCCTTCGTTATGTGAAAGACCCTGGACGTGAAGTTTCTGAGTTAGACAAGTGAGAAAGGCCCTGATGGACCTGTGGGATTGACTCCCAAACATCTCGAGAAGCGCCTCCGCAAAGCTGGCCTTCCTTACAGGGATAGGAATGAATGTTCCTCCGTGTTGGGTGAACACCCCCAGGGGTCTCAAAACTTGTACATCCTCATTGCTGCAGAACTCATCTGTCCTCGTAGCTGGGATGAAACTAGAGCTCTGAGACACAGCCAAGGCCTAGAAGACATGACTGGGCCCTGTTTTGCTCAGGCCAGGCTGATTTCACATCAGACCATGTCTGGGCATGCGCCATCTGTATCAAAAATGATCATGACATAGGCCAAAATTAAAATATCCCATAGGGTATTGATAAAGAACAGATGAGTGGCAACTGTAGTTTGCATTTCCTCTACTTAGTATTTACCTCATTGGTCAAAATTGCTGACTTTTTTTTTTAATGCTATTCAAATTATGGGGGTAGCATTTTTATACTGAGACTTTAGAGAAATGTCCATTATAATAAGGGTGTGAGTTGATGTGTCTCTTTGAAGAAGAAAAGAACAACATTTAAAGGACAGGGCTAGACAGTGTTCTAGGTACTTTCATGTATGTTACTTCATTTAATCCACATGCCAACTCTGTGTAGTAGGTATATTGTCTCCACTTAATAGAGGAAGTTTATACAAACTGAGCTTTAGAGACGTTTAAATAAGTTGCCCGAGGTTACCCAGTGACCGGGCTCTGAACCCAGGTCTTGGTGCTACCAAGGCCCACAGCAACACTATATTATGCAGGAGGCAGCGTAGGACAGGATAGTGTTGGAGACCGTGGGCCCGAGAGCCAGCTGCCAGGGTTGGGATTCTAGCTTGCATATGTTAGCTGGATGACCTCAGTTAACTTACCCTTTCTGCACCTCAGTTTCCTCATCTGTAAAGTGGAAATAATAATAATGCCCACCTCGTCAAGTTGTGAGATAAAATTAGATAACGTGTCTTAAAAACAGTTATGGCGCACACTAAGCAGTCAATAAACATTAGTTGCTGTTATGAAGGTATTTCAAACAGCTTCTCCAGGGCCAGCGCAGTTGATTGTAGAGGGTTGTGCTGGCCGGCCGGGAGTATGAATAACTCAGCACTGTCCACCACCACCATTGAGAGAAAACAATGTGTATCTTGTTTTAATTGAATGTTTAAAGCGTCATTTTTTTTTAAGATTTTATTTATTCTTCGAGAAAGGGGAAGAGAGGGAGAGAAACATCAGTGTGTGTTTGCCTCTTGTACACCCCCAACTGGGGGCCTGGCTGGCAACCCAGGTATGTGCCCTGACCTGGAATTGAACCAGTGACGCTTTGGTTTGCAGGCTGGCACTCAGTCCACTGAGCCACACCAGCCGGGTCTAAAGCATCATTTTTAGGTTTTGTTTGTTTGTTTGTTTTTAATTTTAGAGAGAGCGGAAGGGAGGGAGAAAGAGAGGGAGAGAAGCATCAATGTGTGGTTGCCTGTCACGTGGCCCCCACTGGGGATGTGGCCTGCAACCCAGGCATGTGCCCTGACCTGGAATCAAACCAGTGACCCTTTGGTTCACAGGTCAGCACTCGATCCACTGAGCCACACCAGCCAGGGCTAAAGCATCATTTTCGTATAAAATATGCCAGATCCCTCTTGTACTGACTAACCTACTCTTTCTAAGCCCATCTTGATTTTCCATAATGGACACATCAATACAAGACTTAACATTTTGTGTGGTTTGGGCTTCTCTGGGATGTGAAGGAAAAGAAAGCTAGCTGGTGGCACCAGACCCCCGGGATTTTTAAAAAACTGGCCTCCATGTCTGGCCTCCGAGTTCTGAATAAGAGGTGCACTTGTCCTCTTGGAACTCAGTCAGGTGCCCGAGGGTCGGACTCTGGGTTAATTATTAATAACAGGGGACCTTTCAGTGGTGATTTCTAGGTCAGAGAGCTCTTCACACACAGCTTTTCCATTTATTGGAGTAGGACTCCACAAGCTTCCAAGTGTGCAAGAATCTAATGATGTGCTTGTTAACACTGCAGATTCCCAGGCTCTAACTGTACAGAATCTGATTCAGTAGGTCTGAGTGTGGGCCTAGGACTATGCATTGCCACAATCACTTGAGAAAACATTGTATTACTTTGATCTGGAAAAGCAGCAAGCGTGAGTTAAAAAGACCTAGGGGAATTAAAAAAGGAAATAGGGATTGCATTTTTTAAATATATCAAATGATTCTGTTTATCTTTATTTATATGTAATGATATTATATTTTGAGTATCTTAAATCCCTTTTTGTAGTATATCCTTGAATACAGACATTCTTTTACCACTCATCTGAAGCCATACCTACTCAGTCTTCAAATACTACTGAGTGACAGTGGTGACTGTTTCCTCCTATGATGTATCTGTCATTCATCCCTTCTGCTCCCTTTACCCTATAACCCCTCTAGCTCAGGTCTTAGGATCCCATATCTGGGAGTATCAGTTAGCTTTTGCTGGGTAATACATCGCCCCAAAATACAGTGGCTTAAAACAACCGCCATTTCTTTAGTCTGTGGGCTAGTAATTTAGGGCTGGGCTTGCCTGAGCTGACCAGGGCATCTGCGGTGAGCTGGGGCAGCCTGGCCTGGGTGTGTTCACGTAGGCTCCGCACAGCTCCACGTGCAGCAGGAGGGCAGCCCAGCGTACGAGTGCTTTTCTGACCTCTGCTACATCACCTTGGTGACGCTCCATTAGTTATATAGCCCAGCCAGATCCAGTGGATGGAGGGTAAATAAACTGCCTCCTAAAGGGAGGATCTGCCATGACACAGTGCAAAGGCATGAATGGGGGGAGAATAATTTAGGCTCATCTTCACAACCAGCTGAATTATCACATCTGCCTTGCAAGCTTCTCTGGCTATAGGTTTTTGCTGCTCCAACCATTCCACTTCCTGCTGCCAATTTCATTTTCCTTAAACTTCGCTTTCATCATATTACATCCCTGTTCAACCCCCTTCACCCCCTCCGAAGCTTTCTCTTTACTCACCTTATCAGCTATAAACTCTTCTGCTTAGCTGTCAAAGGTCTCTTACGCCTGCCTGTCCCTAAAGTAGAGTGCATAGTACATGGGGAAAAAGGACTAGCAGGGCCAGGGCAGGCCGGGGCACCAGATTCAGCTTGGCCACTGACTAGCTCTGAACTTTCCGGGCTTCTGTTTCTCCGTCTATAATAAGAGGGAGTTTGGATTAAATCTGAGAGGTTCTTTTCAAACTTAAGATTTAGGCAGAGAGTAACTAGACAGATTTTTTTTCCTATTGCTCCCTAAATATACCTTCTACTCCAGGAAGACCCGCTTCTTATTTTCCTACCGCACATCTCACGTTTACGCTGCTCTCTGTGCCTCGTCCGCTCGTCTTCTCAGCCTGGAGTTGCCCTTTGCTTCCTCACTGCTTGTTTCAAGCCCGCCCAGTTTGGCGCTCGGCTGTTAGTCATATCAACTAGATTATAAACTCACTGAGGGAAGGGACCGTATTTTACACTTCGACTGAGTATATATAGTGTCAAGCAAATATTTGTGGATTAATCCTAAATTTCCATCTCAGGCCATAGAACACTGGAACTGGCTGAGGACATTAAAGACAAGTAGGAGGATAAGACTGCTTGGGCGGAGGTGGTGATGGTGATGGTGACGGTTGGAGAGGCGGGTGGTGTTGTGAAACATACTCAAGGTAGCACACACTTAACTGAGCTGGACGCCTTTAGCATGTATCCACAGAGTTGCTCTGCAGGCCTTTCCTCCAGCCACCCCGTGACACTGGCTCTCCTCTGCTTGTGTCCTGCAGCTTTCATTCTTCTGTAAGCTGTCGCCATGACCCTGACGAAAGGTTCCTTCACCTACTCCAGTGGGGAGGAATATCGTGGCGAGTGGAAGGAGGGTGAGAGGACCCCGGGGGTGTCCAGTGATGAACACTTCATTTGGCTGATGGACAAATACCTCAGGATAAATAAGCCAACTTGATTCATCTTCAGGTCTAACTCCAAGATTTAATCTGATAGTGCCTTTCCTTTATTTAATTTTAGGATTATAAATAAAGGAATTAAAAAATACTATTGTTAATCTAACCTCCAGAAGTAAGTTAAATCTTTCTACTTCTTTTTTTTTTTTTATTTACGTATTTTTAAAGAAAGGGGAAGGGGGGAGAAAGAGAGAGAGAGAAACATCAATGTGTGGTTGCCTCTCACGTGCCCTTTAGTGGGGACTTCACTTGGTCCGCAACCCCAGCATGTGCCCTGACAGGGAATCAAACCAGCAACCCTTTGATTTGTAGGCTGGCACTCAATCCACTGAGCCACACCAGCCAGGGCAAATCTTTCTGCTTCTAAGTTGTGTTTTAACCCTTTTATCCTTGAGTGATAATATTTGGGAATTGTTTTTCTAAATGCTAATGTACTTAGCAGAGTACAATTAATTTAGGGTCCATAAATCAGGAAATACAGAATTTATTGCAATGACTTGATTCTAATGAGCCTTAAGAACTTAAGGAAATCAGGCCAGACACTCAAAAGCAAGTGACATCCATTGCCTTGAATTTCCTGTGACAGTTCATTACATTGGGAAGTATCTCTTCTTTGGAACAGGGACATTTTTTCAGAGCCTGAGACTATACAGGAATTAGCTTAATGATGTTCAATTTGGAAACAGTCTGGCTACTTGAAAGTCCCGTGGGTCCAGTTAGCAAGCCAGGAACTGCCCCAGAGAGACTCGACTCTACAGTTGTGCCAACGGAGAACACCTCACGCTGTTTCCAGGCCTGTGTAGCTAAAGAATTCCTGAGCCTGGAGAGGAGGAACTGCAGATGGGAGGGGACCTTGCCTCTGTACATCTCCAGCCTTTTCTTCTGCCTCCCAAACCCCTGCCGTCCCGTTTAGTACGACCTTTAGAGGAGAGACCTCCTGAGGCTCCGCTGGGGAGGCCCTGTCCACCAAAGAACTGCCTCTGCTCTATTGGAAGAGCGTGGCTGCTGCTCCTGCATCTCGCACTGTTTTCTGGTCCGTCCACTGGGTTAGCTCAGCTCCAGTCCTGTAACAGCTCAAGCCGGCATCCCAGTCAGGCTGGCGGGTTCGCACAGGAGCTCATGGTGCTGAGACGTGTGCTTTTATTCTTCTCAGAGTGGCAGTGTGTTTAAGTTGGAGGGCTGTAAGGTGAGGCTGCCTGCTGTGTTTGCCTTCCTGCTCTACCACTTAATTGTTCTGAGGTCTTGAGTAGGTTATTTAGCTTCATTTTGCCTTGGTTTCCACATCTGTTAAAAGGGAATAATAATAGTACTGTGCCTTCCTCATGAGGCTACCATGAGGATTAAACAAGATGGTACATGTAAAGTGTTTAGGAGAGTGCCTGGCACGTAATAAAGGCACTACGTGCCATTTTAAAGTCAGGAAATGTCTTGACCTTCATACTTAAGAGAGACCTGCTCCAAATCTGACGGTTGTGCCTTGGGGTGGGAAGGTTGTGGGAGCCGGGCTATTACTCTGATATGTTCTCTGCCCTGACAGTGTCACCGCTTCTCTCCTTTCCTTTGTGGTGGGGTGATGGAAGGCCAGGGGTGTTGGACAGTGAGCGAGGACCTGAAGCTGCCCTGTTCCAACCTGAAAACTGTCCTTCTCTTTGCTCAGGCCGCAGACATGGTTTTGGTCAACTGATGTTTGCAGATGGTGGCACCTACCTGGGTCATTTTGAGAATGGGCTCTTCAATGGCTTCGGGGTACTGACCTTCTCAGATGGCTCAAGGTAGGTCCTGGGGCATTCTTTTCTCAGCCTTAAACTAGGGAGACTCGGATCTAAAAACGATCGTGATAAACATCTGGTCAAACCTGAACTTGTCCTAGGCCCTCTGAAAACAGGCCAGGATTAAGCATTAGTTTTTCATTGGTTATTTTATAAATAGATCTAAAATTTGAAGTGGCAAGAGATGAGTGACCTTCTACTCCACCGCTGCACTGTTATCTCCTTGAGGTTAGGGCCTCACCTCAC
>PVJI01033597.1:0-11126 GCA_004026765.1 Micronycteris hirsuta
ACCTCCTTGATCATCATTTCAACCATTATTTTGAACTCTATGTCTGATAGATTACTTGCCTCCATTTTATTTGGCACTGTTTCTGGGGATTCTTTATGTCCTTTTGATTGGGTGTTATTTCTTTACATTGACACCATTTTAGGTGATTCTTCTTGTTTTTTTCTGCTTCTCAGCTTGATCTGTTTTGACTCCCTGTCTTCATGGGGTGGCTTTCTGTGGAAGGAGACCTGTGGGACTAAGGGGCGCAGTCTCCTTGATTCTCAGTGGCGCATCTGGATGTTTTAGGATGACCTTTATGCCATTGATGTGAGGTCTCTTGCAACTGGGTTTGGGTTGTTGTTGGGTCATTCTTTGGTGGCTGACTGAGAATCAAACTGACCACCACATCTTGTATGATGTTGTACAGGTGCTACCCTAACAGTACAAAACAACCCAGGAGACAAAACCCACACTCCTATAAAAAAACTCCCACCCACAACCATACTACCAACAACAAATGAGCATATATTAATAAAGTTGGAAAGATATTAAGACTATTATAAGAAAGGAAAATGATTATGAGATGACTAATGGAAAGAAATTTGATTTTGAGAATGTAGAAGGAGGAGAAATGGAAAGAGTAGGAAATACAAACTAGGCAGAGAAAGAAATAAAATAAAATTTACATTGTAAATTAAAAGGTAGGGAAGAGGGCAAATAGAGTAAGAAAATGGAAGAGTATAATATAAGGTTTAAAATTTTTAAATAATCGTGAAAATAGGAACAAAGTTCAACTAAAACGCCCATCATAGCAATATCAATGAACAAAGATATGCTCATCAGGCAAATGAGCAAAGGTTAATACAAGTAGAAAGGGAATATGAAGGAAAAAAGAAAGAAAAAAAAACTTATGAAATGTCTACTGGAAAGAAAAGTGATTTCGAGAAGAGAGAGAGAAGAAATATATGAGTGAGGAATGAAAACCAAATTAAGAGAGAGAAAAAGTAAAATTTAAAATGAAAAAGAAAGGGCACAAAGAAGGCAAAATGGAATAGGAGAGGGAAAGAGTAAAATTTGAGATTTCAAATACAAACATAGTGAACATCTAGAAATGAGATTGAAAAAATGCAACAACCACCATAACAACTACCAACAAGCAAAGATCAATAAAGGTGTGGAGCCAGTAAGGATATTATAAGAATGGGGAAAAGAATACGAGTTGGCTAATGACAAGAAAAATTGTTTTGAGAGGCTGGAGGGAGGAGAAATAGTAAGAGTGCAGAATAGAAAAACGATGTAGAAAGAGCAAAAAATATAATTAAAAAAATAAGAAGAGGGAGGTAGAAGGCAAAATGGAATATGAGAAGGGAGGAGTAAAATATGAGATTTTAAATAAATGGAAATAAAGAAACATAGTGAAATAATAGGAATAAACTTGAAGGAAAAGAAAACATGTTTAAAAGCTATGCAGGTGAAAGAATAGTGCAAATAATGAAGGCCACAATTGAATTCATCTCAGCAGAGTCTCATATTTGTTACTGCCGTCTCTGGATCAACCCCTGGAACTATTAGATGGTGTCCTAATCTCTCCCAAGGCAGCCTGTTGGAGACTGCAAGTGATTCAGTCTGTGGCTGTCTCCTTCAGACGCGGCCGCTCCCCACTGTTCTGTCCTGCCAGTTTTCCATTAGCACAAGGCCCAGGAGTGGTTCATCTAATGTCCAAGAGCACTGCCAATACCACCTCCACCTGCCTCCGGAGGGGGCCTCTTGTGTGATTGGGATGGTGGAATACCTGGATCACCCCCAAGGTCACTGTTTAGTCTTCAGTGAAGATGGTGGGAGTGTTTCCCTGCCCACTCACCACACATCTTGGTCTGTCCCTGATTATTTCCAATAATGTGTGGTTTCTGGTGAATTAGATCTCCGTTTCCTGTGAGGGGCCAATCTTTACAAGGGGCAGCACTTTCCTGCTTGGCATTGATGGTAGCTCTGTATAAGAGCCAAGGCTGGGCAGGGCCATGGACACTTTTTGTTGCACCTGTCTCTAATCTATCTGCTCTGCTAGTTTCAGTAGATCAGGGTTCAAGGAGTAAGTGTAGCTCATAGTGTCTGATAGAAGTTCAGAAAGGGCCCTTTGAAAGCCTCTCCTTCTTTTTCCTGCAGATATACACTGAGCAGAGGGTTGGTGAGCCTGGCCTCAGTGATCTTCAGAGTCTGCAATCCTGCAGGTGGGGGTTGGGCATGCCTGGGTGCAATGAATCTCAGTCATTGAGCTCCTGGCCATTCAGTCCCCAGCCTGACACTCTTACAAGAGACTCAGGCCCAAACTCTCCCCTCTGCACACTCACCTGCTTGCCAGCTGTGTGGGGTCATGTCCCACAGTTCCTACAGCATGACATTTTCTGTTCTTCCTGTACACCTAGAATCAATGGGACTGAATGATACTTTTACTCTGGTTTCTTTGTTGGCAGAGCTGTGCATATGCACACACACTGGGTCCCTGCTGAGTCTCAAGTCTTGCCTTAACTCCTCTTTTGAAAGATCCTCTCACTGCAGCACTGAGCCCTGGCTGGTTCTCTGTATGTTCCACTTCCTCCAAAGGCACAAAATCTCTCTCGGTCAGAGCCAATCAGAGCCTTCCAGTGCCTCCAACACTTAAAGATAGAGTTTCTCTCTGGAACTCTCCTGGGTGGCACTGCAGCTGTGGATGTGCAGCTCACTCTGTGTGTTGTATGACCTTAGTCCCAGACTTTGTATATCCTTCCAAGTCTCTCCTATTTAGGCTTGGGGTTTCCCTGTATAGTACCAGGTCCCTGCTCTGGGAGGAGAGGGAGCCACTAATCTGTGTTTTCTGACTGATCTTTCCTCATCTGCAGGCACCTCACATAGGCTTCCCCCTCAAATTATAAAATCTCTTACCAGATGGTGCAAAGCATCATCTGTACTGCTTGGCTTCAAAAATTCATATAAGCTGAGATTCCATTGATTGTTCAGGTCACTTGTTAGAACATCAGCTGAAAATCCATTCTGGGGGCACAAGCGAGTGGGCTCAGCTTCCACCTAACTGGCAGCCATCTTCCACTCCTTTACTCTTTTCTTTCCATGATTATAGGGAAGGAAACTATGTGAACAATTGATTTGCTTAGGCTAGAAAAGCAGGGTGATGTTGTTTATAATTCTCCCAGAAATTATCTCGGTGACACATTCCTTCCTAGCCTTGAAGTGTTTAGAAGCAGTTTTATTAATTGTAGAGACATAAACTGTACTCCAGGAAATCATCCAGGCTGGAAGTACATGGAGTTTTTCTAATCCAAGGAGGCCCCACTTTATGATAATATAATACCTAAGGAAAATACATTTCTTTTGATTAGCTAATATACTAATTCCACTGTCCCTCATCCTTCTCTATTATTACACTAATGTGGTTCTTTTGCCGTTCACATTTCTACTTATTTATTGGAATGCATCTTAACACTTACCTTAGTTTGATATCTTTCATGAGTTTTTTAAGGCTTCCCATGCAATCATATTAAGGCATACATATAGATAAAAAGGAAAGTGTGATTTCTAATTGACAAAATAAATATGGAAATGCATTCCCCTTCAAATGGAACTTTAAAGGGCATCTTAGAATGTATCAAGAAACAAATAAGCAGCTTGTGAAGAAAATAAATATTCTCATGAAGTATTAACAAAGTCTATCTCTCAGCAAAGTGCAATTTACTTTTTATAAATGCACCATTGTTTAGCAAAGTAGGCAAAAGAAATATTGATATTAAAATGCAAATTAACAGCTGGCCTACAAACATTGACATTTCCCCAAATTCTTTCTCTAGGTTATTTTTGCCCATTTTAAGGCTTAAAGTTATTTGAGGAGACATTCAATATCACTTATTAAAGTTATTTTAATACTTAGAAGTAATTTTCCGGCAAAACAAATATTTAAAAGATAGAATGCAGTGATTATTTTCTTAGTTTAATATTTTGTTATTTGAAAAGTAAGGCTATGTTAAACCATTATTTATTATTTATAGAAAAATACTAATTAATGGAATTCTGAATTATTTTCACTTGCCTTAACTTTTAAATACAAAACAAAAATGAAAAGATTATGTAGTGGTCTTGTTAAAAACATAGTGTATAGCTTTTATAAATAGTGCTTTTGTGCACCATTTATTTTTATATATCTGATGTTGCAACTTTTATACAAATTGTAGTTCATAAGTGGAATATTTTATATGAAGTCTACAAATAATATGTATTCTCATGTAAGTTAAATTAGTGTGCATCACTTGTTAAATGAGTTAAATCAAACATGGAACTTTATGTACAATGAAAATATCTCATTATAATGTTTAAATAAATATTATAGTAACAGTTAATAATATACTCCTAAAATTATTTTATTTTCGCAATGGCTTTTTTAGTAATATCTCATATGAGAATGATGAAATATTCCTGAGTAGTTCATAAATTTATACATTTCTGTGCAAATTGTTCATAGATAAAAACTAATTGGAAGAAGTCGATCTAACAGTGACAACTATATCATGGTAACACAATATTACATGGGTATTATCAATGAAAGTATAATGCTTTATTTACATTGTTGAGGATTACTATTAATCACACAACATATTTTCTGCTGTTATGAGGGCAGAAATTGAAACAAATGGAACCACTGCCACTGTTAGAGGATTAACTGATGAGATGCAATAGGTTCTTTCTTGCTAGTACAAATTCAGAAGAAAATGATAAAATCATTATATGGAGGTTGTAATAAGATTGACTATTTTTTCTTACCTTAATTATGCTCTCTAACACATAGGAATATATTTTATTTCAGTATTCTGCCTTTCTAACATTCTTACATTGCAAAAATACGACTTTGAACAATACTCTTGCTTTTCATATTTTACACTGAAAAAGTAGCATTGTTTTGCTATTTTTACCCTTCCAAGATTTATCATAGATAACTGAGAGGATTGAGAGCCAGTTAGATTCTCAGTAAAAAGGGTTTAATGAAGGTTGAAGAAGGGTAATTTGCATGGAAATTACATTTTTAAGCCTGAGAAATGTGACAAAAAAAGAAAATGAAACAACTTATTTTCATTCTGAAGACAATGTTTATAATAAGTCTAAAATATAGTAAAAAATTTAACCAGTCCTTGCTATACTATAATCTGCTTCTGGTTTTTTTTTTTTTTTTTTTTTTTTTTTTTTTTTTTTTTTTTTTTTTTTTTTTTTTTTTTTTTTTTTTTTTTTTTTTTTATTGCTTTGGAATTCTATGGGAGCTTTTAAAGTAGACATGGCTTTCACAAAATCAATTTTATTTGAAACTCCAGTTAAACTAAGGATTGATAGAAAAATAGTTAATTTATGTTAACTATGCACATGAACATTATAAATGATGCAAATTTGTTGATACCTTCATATTTCATTCTCAAATTAAGGCCAGTTAATGTTACTTTAGATGATTCACGTATTCTCACTCTACATGTGTAGGCAAATGTATATTATTTTTACACTGATAGATGTGCAGGTAGATAGATATAATGTAATACTTTAAAGAGACAGTGGTGTTGAGAAACTGGAGAAGCTAATTCATAAAAACTAACTGCCAGTAATAAATATATAGAATATTTCAAGCATTTTCAAAGTTAAAATCTAGGGGATTTCAAGATGGTTGCAGAGTAGGTAGAAGCTAAACTCACTGACCCCTATCCCCAAACCAGGTTTACAGATAAATTGCAGAGCAATCAAGCTGAATAACCAACTGAATGCTAGCTGAACAGAAATTTTATAAGCACGATTTACAGAAGAAGCCATATAGAAACTGGTAAGAAGGTCAGAGACTTGGAAAGCATTGGCCCCCACACTCACGCACCTTAGCTGAGAAGCTAGAGGGATAGATAGCTCAGCTGCAAAAATCCTTCCTACCAGGAGCATGAGGTCTCAACCCCACACAGGGGTCCCCGACCCAGACTGACAGAAATAGAAAGAGGGGACCACATAGCATCTGGTGGTAAAAACCAGTGGGGATTCAGTCTTACTGGAAGAGAAAAGAGTCTGCCATAGACCCAGATGTCACGTTCTCAAAGTCTAACACTCCTCTCGTTACCATGCTGGTCTGGGGACTGCACTGCCCTGTCTCACTGGTGACACTACTCTCCCATGCATGGGTACTGCGGAAAGATATGCTGGTTGCACCCAGCAGGAACATTTGGGTTGCTCTTTTTCTGGAGAAGTTCTTGCCAGAGAATCAGACAATAATTCCACTGTGTAGCTTTGGAAAGGAGCCCATTCTTCCCCAACTCAAGTGCACAGCTGGTGGTCTCCTCCCCACCTATTGAATCACTCAGCCTGCCCTGCCACTCTGTAGCCCTGCCCTGCTGCATTCAGTCATGGAGGGAGATCAGAGTACTGTGCAGAGCTGGGGCTTTCAAAGAGCATCTCCTGGGGAGACTTTTGTCAGGGAGGCAGATGGGCAGGTGCAAGGTTGTGTAGCTACATATGGTGGAGTGCTCTTATCTCCCTTGTGAGTTCAGCCTGTGCTTTCCCAGGAAGGGGATGAAATACCTGACCCCACTGATAGGTTTGCCAGCACAACCCTTAGTAGCAGTTTTTTTTTTTTTTTTTGAATCTACCCTCCCAATTCCCTAAGGTCCCACTCTGCTGAGCTCAGTTAGGTGGGAGAAGGGTGTGCTGCTCAAAGCTGGGAAAACTGGAGTGTCTCTTTCAGAGGTTATTGTCTAGGACTAGGACTAAATGCTTGGCCTCCTTCTGTGGGCTGAGCTGGCACCCCCACCAACCAGAGACTCTTTTGATCTGTCCTCCCCACCCACAGTGGCTCCATCCTGCAAAAACTGCTTCTATTAGAGGGGCTGGCCAACTATACCCAATATGAATTAGTAGCATGTTTCAGCTGGTGGAGCTACGGTTGAAACTCTGGTAGAGATTTAATGGTTTGGCTCTAGAGTGGAGGCCACATTCCTCTCATTGTGTACTTGACTGAATGGCATCCAGGTAGGGGGACCACTAGCCCTGTCCTCCTGACCCACGTCAACCCACTATCCTGAGGTTGTGACCTGTGGAAGGGTGTGTGGGTCAAGGCCAGCCTGAACGCAATCTACATTCTTTCTTTGGAAAGCTCTGAAGGAAGACATGACAACCTAAGGAGGAACCACAGTAGCTAACAGGTAGAGGTGGGCCTCAGGGAGCCTCAGATCTTTTATTGATATGCCCTCAGCTCCAGGCTGGAAGAAATCAACCCTGATACACAGACTGGCCACTCTAATGCACTCCCAGGACCAGTATACCCAGCCATAAACAGTGAATAGCATGGTAGTTCCACATAGGCAGCCCAAGGGCAGTTAAAATGTCTGACATCGACCAGTTCACAAATCCTGGCCAAGAGGATTCAGAACCAACACAACCAGTGTTGGACTTCAGACCACACCAGAGTCTGACCCAACTAGCCACACAAGTGGAACACCCAAAGGGGGGTTCCAGCAGGCACCAGACTTGCTAAGAACAACTATGGTTTGGGGAGAGGCCCTGTGTAGCATCTCATACATGGTGATTGGGATTCTAGTCCGCCAGTCTGAACGGTTAACTCCACTCTCAATGAGCCAACACCCTTTGAGACTCAACTACAAAAAAAGGGTGTAATAATCAATGAGAAATAGTACTGGAACACCAAACTCAGGTGATTTGGAAGGTTGTGCAACAAAGCCTAATAAGACACTTACCTCATAAAACCGTAATAACAAGTTTGGGAGTCATAGCAGGTCTAATACACACAGACAAAATAGGGAGACAAGGAAATATTCCCCAAGTAAAAGGAATAGATGGAACAGACTGACAGTTGTTAGAGAGGAGGCGGACTGTGAGGCTGGATGAAAAATGGTGGGGGAACTATGAAAAACAATACATATGTAACACATGGACACAGGCACCAATATGGTAATACCCAGAGGAGAAGGGTAGGCGGTAGGCAGAGATGGGCAAAAGGGAGGAAATGGGGACAGAGAGACACTTACCTTTGGGCAACGGGCACACAATGCAGTGTGCAGATGATATTTTGTTGAGTTGTACACTTGAAACCTGTATCATTTTGTGAACCAATGTCACCCCAATCAATTATTTTTTAAAAAGTTAAAATCTTCCATTGCCATGCATCCCAGAACATTATTAATAATTATTAGTGGAGATTAAGACACCTGTGATGTGCTGAATTTTTAAATAAGTATTTTTGCTCAAGAACATATTTTCCTGTCTTCCAAATTTCAAACCTAAATTTTTGTCTTATCGTTGATCTATTTTTTATCACTGTGCAATATAATGGGTAAGCTAAATATCTTAATTTGTGTACAAATTAAAAAGGTCTTTGTTGTGTTAACTGGATTATTTGAACCAACTTTAACTACTAATTATCATTTTTTAATATATACATATATATCATGTGTATATTATGTATAAATATTTATGCATATATCTGTTTTTATAGCTATTCAAAGAAGAAACAAATCCTTTATCTTACACCAAAAAATAAACCCATAAAAAGAAATTCTGTCATAAAAATCGATATTTCAGTGTTTAAGGCATCACCTCTTCTGCTGAACATCCTTTATAAACTTTTACTTATTGAAAGGCTTCATAAGGTTTGAAAATCCCAAGAGAAAAGATCAATCAATGTGATATTTGTCTTGCAATAAGCAGGGCAGCACTTGGCAGCATTAGTCATCATTATGCTCACGACACGCAGCGCAACATTGCTTTTTATCTGACCCAGATGGTGTTTTGCAGCTTTTTCTTGTGTCTTGCTGTTAGGGACATGGATTAAAACCAACTGATCAAGTTACAGTCCAACGAGAAAGAGCCCTGATAGGCAGGAGAAGCCATCTGGAGCATATATAAAGAAGAGTCTTTTTCCGTTATTTTTTTGTCATTGCCACAAAAGCCTGTAGTCTAAGACTTCTTTTACCCACAGTACTTATCAGTTAACACCAGTGGTTGATATCCAGTTGTATATTATTTATAATTTTCGTGTCCATTTGAAAGAAAACCCAGAGGCAGAAGTCTATGGATGCTGTTCTCTTCCAATAAGGAAAACAAAACAAACAAACAAAAAACATGAAAATCTCTACTGAGAAAATTGATAGCTTAAACATTGATTATGCAAGGGAACCATGGGATATCCTGCTATTTTTTTGCTATAAGAACAAATTAAAAAATATAAAATGATGAGTCTTTTGACTTATTATGCAGTTTGATGATAAAAAGTAGACTATGTTATGAATCTGTACTGGAATATTCTTAAATGTCATATGTTCTAGGATCTAATTCCCTCACCTCCCACCCCACTTGAATCACATGGTGCAATACATTATTTATTTCCTCCATCTCCTCTCTGATTCCTAAGATATAAACATGATGATGATGACTGCAAATTCAAAGTAATCTCTTTGGTTCTTTTTCTCTTCAAGATTTAAGTTCTAATTCCATCTCAGCTATTACTATAACAGTGACATTGAGTGGACTATTTAAGTTTAAAAATATGCTGCAAGGATGTGGAGAGAAGGGAACCCTTTTGCACTGTTGGTGGGAATGCAGACTGGTGCAACCACTGTGGAAAGCTGTATGGAGGTACCTTAAACAATTAAAAATGAATCTGCATTTTGACTCAAGTATCCCACTTCTGGGAATATATTCAAAGAAACCCAAATCACTAATTCAAAGGAACATAAGTACCTCTATGTTCTTTGCTGCATTATTTACAATTGCCAAGATATGGAAGCAGCCCTAGTGTCCATCAGTAGATGAGTGGATAAAACAACTATGGGGCATTTATAGAATGGAATACTACTTGGTCGTAAAAAGAAGATTTTATCCTTTGCAACAGCATGGATGGACCTAGAGAACATTATACTAAGTGCAATAAGCCAGTCAGTAAAAGACAAATACTATGTGATTTCACCTCTATGTGGAATCTGATGAAGAAATGGAACAAGCCAAATAGAGACAGAATCATAGATAGAGAGCAGGATGACAGCTATTAATGAGGGGGTGGGGAGTTTCAGAGGTGGAGGGATTGAGCACAAAGGAAAAAGGACTCATGGAAATGGACAACAGTGTGGCAATTGCAGAGGTATTGGTGTGTAAGGGGGTTAAATGTTAAGGGAAAAATACAATGGAAATAAAAATATAAAAATATAAAATTATAGTTTAACCATGTGAAGAATGATAAATTGTATAAGATGGTGTCTAAGAATTCTTTACCTAACGCTCCAGAATGTTTTATTCATTATTCTGTTGATTTCTTATGATGTTTTTTTTTTTTTTAATTTATTTTTAGAGAGAGGGGAAGGGAGGGAGACAGAGGGAGAGAAACAGCAATGTATGGTTGCCTCTCACATGGCCCTCACGGGGACCTGGCCCGCAACCCAGGCATGTGCCCTGACAGGGAATCGAACCGGGACCCTCTGGTTCCCAGCCCGCGCTCAATCCACTTAGCTACACCAGCCAGGGCTGATTTCTTATGATGTTTCTTTGGGGGAACTTTTCACAAGAAAACTTCTAAGACTTTAACACTGGCGATAAACTGTGGAAAGCTGCATCCCAAGTCTCTACATCCCACACTCTTGAGAAAATTCAGATTATTCCAAATTGTGTTTCCTACTAACTAAGATGGCCTTAATGTTTTATTCATCCTAGTTAAATTTTAGACAGATTTCTTCTTTTTTTTTAATTACTTTATTGTTGTTCAATTACAGTTATTTACATCCTCTCCCTCCCCTCCCTCCTCCCCCAGCCCCCACCTCTCCCCCCAGCCTCCCTCCTCCCCCTTAGTTCCCTCCATGTGTCCCCTACAGTGATTCCTGAAAACACTTCTCCCCATTGTCCCCTCCCCACTCCCCCCCCGGCCATTGATAGACTGTTCTTAATCTCAATGTCTCTGTTTATGTTTTGCTTGCTTTCTGTTTTTGTTGTTTATGATCCAGTTAAAGGTGAGATCATATGGTATTTGTCCCTCACCACCTGGCTTACTTCACTTAGCATAATGCTCTCCAGTTCCATCCATGCTGTTGCAAAGGGTATAAGCTCCTTCTTCCTCTCTGCTGCGTAGAATTCCATTGTGTAAATGT